>LPNX010493891.1:0-106563 GCA_001517045.1 Pseudotsuga menziesii | reverse complement strand
TGTATATGATATGGGTTATGATGTTTTAAGCTCTTGTTTAAGAGGTAGAATCAATGAGAATAAACTAAACATGTGAATTATTCAATGTTTGGATATAGGTGTCGCTGGAAGCGAGGACTATGAGAGCATCCTAGAGGTGCATGTGGACGTATGACTGTCCTGGAAAAGCTCGAAAGGAGCGGTAATGAGAAAGGTGCTAGTAAGACGGGGGAGTCCTAGTAGCTGAGACAAACCATGTGGAGAGACTCCATGGTTTAGAGGTCTGGAATAGACCAAAGACACTAAGTGTCATGACCAAGAAAGATTGGTCCAGCATTCACAGTGAAGTGAAAGAGGCTGAGAGCATGAAAAGCAATAGTGATGGTGTGGGTTCCAGGATGGAACAAAACAAAGAGGGGAAAATCTCTTACTGCTCTCTCTTGCCTTTTGATTATATATATATATATATATACGTTTATGCATTACGAGAACAAAGGATTGTTGAATGCATGTATGATTGAGAATGAAATGTGTGTATTTGCTTAAAAGTAAATTGTGAATGCTGGAATAGTTAATTCCCTGCCCAGAAATGGACATGAAGGAGCTCATGTGCCTGTTGGGGAAAGGCATGAAAAATATGAAAGTTTCCTTAATGGAACTTGGACTGTCATGCCAAATTGGGTAATTAACTAACTGATTTTGATATCTATATTATGCTTGGTCTGATAGAATTTCGATGGTGCATTCCATAGGTGAGAAAAGTGAAACCAGGTGGTGCACATTGATCATGGAAGCAGATCAAAAGTTGTTGGACTTGGCTGGAAGTATCCTTCAAATGATTTCCAAGACCCAAGAGAATCTTGGGAAGATGCTCAGGATACAGAAAAGGCAGAGTGAAATGAACCACCAGATTTTGCAAGACTCTATTGGTTTGCAAGGGGAGGTGAAAAGCCTTCTGGGAGCAATCGGCAAAGGAAAGGAAGGTGGATCCGCAATGGGACATTCATCCAAGCGACCCGATAAGAAACGGTCCAGGCATGAAGACTCAAAGGAAATTGAGCAGGTAAAGATGAAGCAGCCAGTGAGATGCTGGAGATGCGGAGGACGTCATTTACGCCGAGACTGTCCAATGAGGGAACATGATGAGGGAAATAGCCACGAAGTTCCTAAACTTCGGGATCAGCAAGAAGTTGAGAACCAGTAGGAAAAGTCCATGGAAGCCAAAAGGCTTGGTCTCGAACGTTCAAAGTAGATGACTGAACGTGGGATAGATCTGCAATTTTGAAATTTTGGTGTGCAATTGTATATGTATTGTATATATGTAATGGAACACCGAGGACGGTGTTATTCCAAGGGGGAGGGGAATGTCACGTCCCCGGTTTCGACCCCGTTTGCATGATGTATATAATGTAAATAATCATGGTGAGGAGCTAAAGGCAAAGGCCCCACCATCGATTTTGTTGTGTATGTTTCGACAATAGAGGTAATTGCCGATGGTATGTCATGCTATCCCGCACATTATAATTCGACATCATGTAAACCCGCACATCAATTAAAAATAAACCACAACCAGCTACGACAGTGCAACGTTGAATGAAAAGGGCATGGTTCCAAAGGATAAGGGGTGGGGGATGTCAAACCTTGGTTATGGGGGGAAAAACCCATGTTTTGTCACCTTGTTGATTTTCCATCTTCCCTTGTCAACCTCTTTAATGCTCAGCTGGTGGTTGAGGAGTTATGGCTGAGGGCATTTATTGCTGAAGTGGTGGTGGTTGTGGGAGGCTGTCATCCTTACCCAATTGCCCACTCCACCCACGCTGCCCATTCTTCTTCCTCACGCACAGGTTTTGGGGCGTTTTTAGTCTCACGCAGACATTTTCTGGGGCTCTACGAGTTGTTGAAGCACCCACGCACTGTAATTCGCGTCCTGGATGTTGTTTTGTCCATCTACGGGCAAAATCGGAGTTGTTTTCTCCTCACGCAGGGCCTCTACTGCTGGAATCCTCATGCAGAAAGTTGGGTATGTCTTTCCTGTGCATTTTTCTGTTGGGTGCGAGTTTTTCATCACGCACCAGATGTTTGGGTCGTTTTTCCCATGTAGAGAGCCGTGCTTGCTGTTTGTGTTGGGGCTGTTGTCTTCCCCATGAGTTTTGTCGGCTGTGGGTTCCAATTTCGTTTTGGACCACTGTGGATTGCTAATTCGTGGGTTGAATTTCCCTTGTCTGTCCACGCTGGGAGTTGTTCTTCTCATTTGTTGGGACTGTGTGATGTTTCCCCACCATTCTATTGAGGAATTGTGTGTGCTGTTGGCTGAATTTCCCTGTTTTGGGACTGTGGACTGTTGTTATCCTTCATGGTGTGTTGTGGCTGCTGATATACCTTGGTTTGGGTGCTGCTGTTGAGTTGTTTTGGCCATGTTAGGGCCAAAACCTACTCTGAGTTACCTTATAGGCTGGAGCTGTTTCTTACCTTTCGTTTGGGACTGTCATCGGTCATTTTGCTTCTTCCCAGGTTGTGAAGGGAATTGTTTTGCTATTGGTATGCAGCGGTTGGTCCCTTGGACTGGGCTGGCTTGGCTTGTTTGTTGACAGCCTGTGAAATCCAGCTGTGATTGGTTTGTTGTTTATGTCCCCTTGGCTATGTATAAGCCTGCAATTGACCCTTATCCCGGAGGAATCATGCCCAGATCGGGGGTGGCAGCGTTGCTGAGAGATGGATGAGCAAGCTGGCCTATGGTTGGGTGGAACGTTGCAGCGACGTAGCTGGTTGCGGGTGAATTCTTCATCAAAAGATAAGTGCTGCTGTTTACTGCATCTCTGTATTTTATATTGATGTTAAATGATGGAATGTATATGTGTTTGCTTCCGCTGTATGAATAAATAATTATGCATCTGTGTATGCTTGTAAGCTTTAATTTCAGCATTTGATTTTCTGTCAATGTTCATGGGGCTGTTTTCCCGGTTGTGTTGATGCGTTCGTCGCGTCCTCTTCGCCGGATGAGGGATGGGGACGTGACAACACCTTTGTATTCAATCATTTCTTCCTTTGTGGAAACAGTGATCAAATGAGAGATTCAAGCTCTCAATTGTTTCGAAATTCTGTATTCATCTTGCGTGTGAAATAGAAATATGTTTTCAAATGAACACTCTCAAGGGTGTTAATTTTATTGTTAACAACCAGTATGGAAGAAATGTGAAATTACTCAAATCTGATAATGGTGGCGAATATGTCAAGTCTGAATTCATACAATTTTGTGAAGATGCAAACATCCAGATGCAACACTCTATTCCTTACACACCTCACCATAATGGTGTTGTTGAGAGGAAGAATAG
Source organism: Pseudotsuga menziesii (assembly GCA_001517045.1). NCBI lineage: Eukaryota > Viridiplantae > Streptophyta > Pinopsida > Pinales > Pinaceae > Pseudotsuga > Pseudotsuga menziesii. Next base: position 103,252 of record LPNX010493891.1, on the reverse strand, counting down.
ATACCTCAAAGAGATGGCCACTTGCATGATGGAGTCTAAATATTTTCCACCAAATTTTTGGGTTGAAGCAATCAACCGTGCATCCTATATCCAGAAAAGGGTTCCTCACAAATCCTTAGATGGAATCACTACTATTGAATATTGGAGTGGACACAAGCCTGTTGTGTCACACTTCGGGATTTTTGGCTCTAAATCTTGGGATAGAATTTCACCTAAAAAGAGAAAGGATTTGGAACCCCAAAGTCGAGAATTCCTATTTTTTGGGTATCCAGAAGATTCCAAATGGTACAAGTTTATCAACATGAGCACTCAAAAATCCTTCATTTAAATGAGTGTTCAGTTTGAAGAAGAACCTATGCCAACAATAGAAATTGGAGAATCATCTTCACCTCTACCACCTCTGATTGCAAGTGAAGACTCTAATAATTTTAATGATTATGATATGTTTGATAATGAGTATTTAATTTCATATCCTAACACTCCTACAAGACCAAAGTGGGCAGCACATACTATTCAAGTAGTCGGGGAACTAGATGGGAATCCTAGTGATCCTAGAAGAATTAGATCTCAATTCGAGAGTTCCCTTTATGTCAAAGATCCATGATATGCTGAGAAATTTTATATGACGATTGATAATGATCCACAAACATATTAATAAGATTCATAATATCCAATATGGAAAACAACCATGAAATAAGAATACCATTTGCTCCATAAGAATGAGACATGGGAAATAATCAATCTTCCACCAGTTAGAAAGCTAGTAAAGTGAAAATGGGTATTCAAGACAAAGTTTTCTACATATGGTTCTCCTCAAAAGTATAAGAAAATTTTTGTGGACAAAGGATTCTCCCAATTCCAATGCATTTACTACAATGAGACCTTTGCACCAGTGGCAAAGATGGATTCTATAAGACTAGTTTTGGCCATTGCATCTTCCAAGCAATGAGAGGTACATCACATGGATGTGAATAGTACCTTTATACATGGAGATATCGAAGAAGAGATATATATACATCATCTAGAAGGTTTTTTTGTTAATCCATATCTTGTTTTATGGTTGAAGAAATCATTGTATGGGCTAAAACAAGCTCCCAAAGCTTGGTATGCCAAGATTGATGGATTTTTGCTATCACATAACTTTTGTATATGAAAGTCTGATCCAAATATCTATTTGAATCTGGTTCATGGTTCAACAGTTATTATTTTCTTATATGTGGTTTCCCTTTTGATGACAGGAAGTTCCATGAAATAAATTTCCTCCTTGAAGGATGCTTTGAACCATGCCTTCTCCATGACTGATTTGGGACTATTGAGCAAATTCTTGGGGCTTGATATTTCTCAATAAGCCTTTGGAATAAAATTACATCAGTCCAAATATGATCCATACATCATAAAAAATTTTAACATGAAATATTTCAAGCCAAGAAATACTCCTTTCCTCTCAGGAGTTAAGCTTAAAGAAGCAAAATCAACTCCTTTGGTGAACAATACTATGTATATACAGCTAGTTGGTTGTCTTCTCTATTTGAATCACACTTGAAATAGTATTTCTTATGCGGTGAGTGTGGAATATATACATATGGATCAGCCACATGATATCCATTGGAGGGAAGCAAAGCGAATATTTCACTTTGTGCAAGGAACCAAGACACATGGAATTCACTATGTTGCAAAATTTGAGCTAAAGTTAGTTGGTTTTACTAACTCTGATTGGGATGGTGATAACACTAATTGAAAATCAACAATTTGAAATGTTTTTTATGATTTCACATGGACCAATCATCTGGCCAAGTAAAAATAAAATTCCCATTGCACTTTCTTCTACAAAGGTAGAATACAGAGGAGTTGTAAATGCAACTACTCAATGTTTATGGTTGCAAGGCATACTTGGAGAGTTTGGGATTGAGTATGGAACTTCCATAGTCATATTTTGTGACAATAAAGTTTTATTTGAATCTCAACATACACTGTACAGAGGGAGTGAACCAAACACATAGATATCCATATGCACTACATTAGAGGACTTGTGGATGATGAGGTCATTCCTCTGCACTATTGCACATCATATGAGAAAGTTACAGACATATTTACTAAGGAATTATCTAAGAATACTTTTAGAAATATCAAATCATTGCTTGGGATAGCTGATCACATGGTGAATACTGATTAAAGACAATATTTCATATAATTTTGTTCATGTCCATGTTTTTAGGGAGGATTTTCCCCTTGTGGTTTTGCATCTTTCCTTATTTTTATGGACACGTAGTATGTGAAGGGTGACTAATCCTTGTTTATAGGTCCTATATCTATGATATATTTCTGACATTTCACATTAGTCAGGATTAGGGTGGGGGGGGGGGGGGGGAGAATAAAAAAAAACCATTCCCATAGTTAGGATACATTGATTAATCTTTATCATTAATTTCCTAGGTTCTAGACTAGCTAGTTGTCATCCACTTGCACCACTTGGTCAAAACTTGCCAAAAATGAATCCAGGAGCACCCTTCATAGAATTTGGATAATATTCTTCCAACTATATATACTTCCTAGTTTAGTAAGTGCACTTTCTTTCCTTATCTAGACTTAGACTGTTTTTCAACAACTTTAAGGTAAAAATGTGAAAACTAGTCACATGGAAACTGCATTGTTTTTTCCCAACTCATCCTCCTTATTTTTCTCTCTTGAAAGAATGAGTATATTGAATTTCCATCACTTGTCAGCTATCATACATCATTCATCTAATTCATGCCCTTCCTGGTCTGATTTGGAAAGTGTTTTATACACCTAGGGGGGATTTTTCACTTTTTGTAAGCTCATTATTGTGAGGATTCAACTTTCCTCCTTAGGAATTCAAATATATGACGTAATTATATATTTGGAAAGCCTATTATTTTATAAGTTTGTTTTATTTGCACTTATGCAATGCAATTTAGTGTTATGCACCAATTTCAGTCTCTAGTTTTGAGTGGATCTTTGCGTGTCTTTTAGCAATTTCTTGTGAATTCAATTTTACTAAGAATGGGATTAATATCCATAGTTAATTATGTATATTTTTTCCAAGTATATTCAATATTCCTTTAACATCAATATCAGACAAAATTGGAGCCATATACATGCATCCAGTTGGCATCTACTTTTTGTAAATGCCATTGTCTTCGCTTAATAATTGTTGTGGCTTGGCATGTGCAATTTGGATTGAATGCTCTTGGTATTGATATCCATAGAAAATAAATAAGATGATGTAATAAGATAAATTGATAAATATACATGTCAATGATAAAGGAACTAAAGTGGGAACATGAGCAATAATATGTTTATCACTTACCAAAAGATGTGACATGGTTTCCAACTGTTGTTACTTTTTGTGACTTTACACTCAAACTATTTTCTACAGTGAACAAGTTACTATAAATACCCTCATAAAAATAGTGGACGGTAAAAATGATGTTGAGTTCAACGACTCAGAATCAAAGGAAATATCAAAAATAGAATCTCTATTCTCATACATTTTATGCACAATATTCCAAAACAACATTTCTAAACCTAGGACAATCTTCTTATCCTCCAAGAATAATGCACATTCCAATACTGTAGTTTTCAAATATACGTGGATATTTAAAATAAAGGATTTAAGAACAATTCAAAAGAGCAAACAATATTAAAAACCCATAAAGAAACAAAAACACATTTTAATAATATTGGAAAGCGTTGAAAGCTATATTTTAACATAGAGATAAAATAGATAGAACCACAACACCTTTTTATGCATCTAAACTCGAATGAATGAAACAATCACACACAAAACATAAATTCATTTTATGAGAGATTATTTGTATTCCTAGTGTTTTGGGTGAACACTTCAACCATTTTCAACACAAACAATTGGAAATAAACTGTTGATCCAAAATGTTAAGAATCAGATCAAAATACTGGGAACTAAATCACACAAAACATGGGTTTTAGTCCATGAGTTGTGTCCCTGTAGCTGTCAAAGAAAAAATTCTTGAAATCGACTTGCTGATTGGTTTGTGTTTAGTTCATGTTAAGAAATGAGGTTTCCACTCAATAAAGGTCTCAAACCAAGAAAAACTGAAATTTTAACAACATCCACATTTGATAGTTAATGTTCTTATCTTGAAATCAATTATGTGGATATGTTAGTTCAAATATCATGAAACTTAGTTTACCATAGTTGTTTACCCTAAATCTATGATATAAAATGATAAAAATTATGATAATTATGTATACTACTTGCTATCCATCTTAAACCCCCATGCTAGTAGTATTCAATGGCTAATATGAACTATGAATAGGCCATGATCCTTGTCAATACCTCAATGGAAATTAATTATAACATTTGTAACAAATATAAAGTAAAATATTAATTAGATTAGTTAATTATTATATGAAAGGGTGTAACCTTTTATTCTACATGCTCAAGCCTATAAAGACGAGCTTTACTTGTATTTGTTATTCATCATCTAATATATTATTCCTATTTACTATTAAACATGATATTCGGATTTGATTATTGAGAGATAAACCGGACTCAGTTTCTCCATTTGGTATCAGAGCGGATTTGCTCCTGCACTTTGAGCTCGGAATCAGCTCATCAATCCTTGATTTCTTCAGCTGCTACATTTTACCACCTGTCACTTCATCCCTCCATTTTACCACCTTTCACTTCATCCCAAGTGATGCCCAAAAAAAAACCCAAAGAAATAAAAAATAAAAAAAACGACGTCCTCTAGCCTGTGTTGTTCACTAGCATCTAAATTCCATCGCATCTTCCACACACATGTCCATCCAATCCCCAAAATCATCCCCATATTCCACCATTTCTCATTCTCATGCTGCAACCACCTCCTTTCAGCTCCCCACGGCTCCTCTTCCCACACCCGACGCATCTGCAACTCCTCCTTTCAATTCCACGCTGTCGCAGCAACCTCCTCTGCCCACACTCCATGCCCCGCAGCCTCCCTTGACACTCCCCTGCTACGATCTTCCTTCACGCTTCGCGAATCTTCACCACCCTCACCACCACCTATGCGTTCCACCCCCATCCACCTTCCTCCATCTCCCCATCTCCTTTCCATGGCATCCCACCTGCTCCATCCTCTGTGCCGCCTCCTCACACTGTCATCACCTCACAACAGTTGCTCCCTCCACTTCCCCTCCATTCTACCGCCCCCAACCTTGCTCCTCCATGTCTTCATCCACCACCATGCCACCATCCTTTTTTCCCTGCATTCCTCTTCCACTCACGGCCGCCTGCTCCTAAACCCTAAACCCTATCATGACAAATTTTAATAATTGATATTATTATATAGTATTATTTTTATTAATTTTTTTTAACCAAACTTTGAAATAAAATTAAAATATAATTATAAACATTATTATTTAAATAATATTATTATATATTAAAAAAAACTATATACACAATATTATATAGTTTATTAAAAATAATAATAATAATTAATTAATATATTATTATTCAAAATTTCACCTTGAAAGGCCAAAATAGCATTCTACAAACATCCATGGCATCTTATAGTAAGAGTGACAAATTCATAGATCTCCTGGAGAAAATCCTTAAGGACATGGATGAAATAAAGCAAACTATGGACGGAACATTTAAAGTAAATGTAGATGGAGGTGAAAATCACGTAGAAGAAGCCACCCAAGTTGATGAAAAAAATGAAGATAGAGTAGGACAATATGTCATCCCCGATGAGAGTAATGGCATCAATCAATATAACATGTAATACAAAGATATAACATACCCTAGTAATAAGGGAATTGACAACAAAATAGTTGACAAGGAGAAGGATGATCCTGACCAAGTTTGTGATAAGAGACAAGCCGATGTTGCTAGCAATAAAGATGATCAATGCTGCGACAAAAATGTCACAATCACAAAAAATCAAGGAAAAATATCATCACAAAGATGGCTATAAAGAACACCAAGGGAAGCAACTATAATATCTATAAGACACAAGATAAGACCGGTGTTCTTATGAGCATTATAAGCACAGGGAGCCCATTCAAGGGAACTGACACAAAATGTGTTGGGGATAACAACACGAAAATAGTTAAGGTCATAATGTATGTTCAATTGACAACAAACATAGTTAAAAGAAGCAATCACACAAGTAGAAAAAACGTAAACAAAACTTCACCAAGTTCATACTTATTGCAAATACCAAGACATAATAATCAAAATGAGGCAATGGTCGTAATCAAAATCGCACCTCTCAAGTCATCAGTGTGACATAGAGCCAGAATAAAAGATGACATTAGGAAATACTCGAGCTTTGAGGACAAAGCTCCCTTAAAGGGAGTGGCAATGTAACAAATATAAAGTAAAATATTAATTAGATTAGTTAATTATTATATGAAAGGGTGTAACCTTTCATTCTACATGCTCAATCCTATAAAGGCGAGCTTCACTTATAATTGTTATTCATCATCTAATATATTATTCATATTTACTATTAAACATGATAGTCAGATTCGATTATTGAGAGATCAACCGGACTTGGTTGCTCCAACATCCGAGTACAAATAGAAGAAATCTAGTGTTATAACATGCACTACATTAATCAACACATTTAAATGGAGTTCATTGTGCCAATAAAATACCAATTAAAATTGATTAGACACAACTTTCATTCCTTTGATACCATATTTTCAAAGCCAAAAATTGCATTGATCACCTGAAAAGGTGTCAAACTCTTGTTTTAATGTGACCACAACTATAAATGAGTTACAACATAGGATTAAAAACCAAAACTCTAGCTGATCCCATGCCATAAACATAACTAAGGCAACAATCACAACCTTCACATCATGTTGGAATTTTCTACGAAGTCCAAAATGGCATCATTGCAATCAATGCTATTTTAATGTCTTATATTCTTATGCAAAAGTAAGTAACTCTTTGACATCCTATTCAAATTGGCCTAAACATATACCCTCTTTATTTCTTTGGTTCAAAATTCCATAGACTATCATTTAGTAATATTATTCCTTCAACAACCTAGGCTACTAATCCTATGAATACCACATGCTTATATTGATGTCTCACTCTAAACTTTCCAGAATCAACATTATGTAGGGGCGCATTAAATATCTATTTTTTTTACATAGATGCATATAGTGGTTACACCGTGAGCTTAATAATAAAACCAATGAAATCTAGTGCAACTAACCAATAGAAAACAAAATTACAAGCAATGCAATAACATAACATTGCAAAGTAAGAATTTCCCACAACTATCTAAAATAGCAGAATAATGTCTAGACACTTTAAATGATTTCAAAGGAATCATGAAACAATTAAGAACTAATTATTTAAAACAATATAATCCATAACCAATCAAGGAACAATATTTTCCCATAAAACATAGGCCACCATAAACAAACACTCTTATTTATGAATGAAGAATTTCTCAAAACAAATTGTGTTTATCATATTAAGAAAAGTGAACAATTTGTTAGGATGTTAAAAACGGTGAGAAATTGATCATGACTACAAAGTTCATAAATGAAACAAAAAATTAGTGATAAACATGGACAAAATTGATGAAAGTTCAATTCTCTGTAAATTATCTTGAATTCCTTGAGTTACTAGATACGATGTATTCTTTTAAAATCCATTAAATAAACTACAATTTTACTTCACTCGTGTTCATATAACTATACTCTAGGAAATAAATTTTCAAATATTAAATATTTTTATATTCTTTGAGATAGGTTCACAAAATGTATGTGAGTGTAATATACAAAATCTAGACAAAACTCATGGAACTCTAGGTTTGAGTTTTTGAATGTAGACCTTAGCTTCTTCTGAAGCCAATGACCACAATAACCCAATATCCATTTGTTAATTTCCCAACGTATATATTGTGAAGTTTTATAAATGTTGGGAAGCGCTCAGTTGGCTTGTAGATGTTAAACTTTTTATCCTATAAAACATCTAATTATTCCATTTTTATTCCCTACGTCAGTCATATATGTGTTGATTTCTTATACCCAAGACAAATATGAAGTCAAAATGGGACATTCTTTAAATGTAATTTGATGTATGATAGAGAAAGAAAACAATATTAAAGAGTTACAAATGCGGAAGCTTTCTTTAATCTCACTAGGAATCTTTATTTAAAACCATTTACCGCTAGTTACTTTTCTATGTTAAAGATCAAACCATTGACTTAATTTGAGGTTGCATGTATGAAATGTGAACACGATACTTCTTCTCATCATTATGCGTGGGCCTAATTCAATCTTTTAAGGAATTGTTGTAATCGATTTTATAATGATCAAAGAGGAAAACAAAGTTGTTTTGAATTGAGTCCAGACCCGATTTTATAATGATCAAAGAGGAAAACAAAGTTGTTTTGACTTGAGTGCAGACCCAAAAATTGCATGGTCTCTCTAAAATTATGGGAAAAAAAGATTATTCCCATGTCCATATCCAAGAAGAAAACTAGTAATAATTTAAGGTCTCAGAAATGGAACAATGGTACTAGAAGAGTTCAGGAAAACAAAAAGTTGAAAAACAAAATTTCTAACTAGGGAAAATATTTTGGAAATTGGAGAGGAAACTATGTATAGTGAGTCCAAGGAAAAGGTGGTTTCTAGATTAGTTGTGTCTCAGAAATGGAACAATGGTACTAGAAGAGTTTAGGGGCACAAAAACTTGAAAAACAAAATTTCTAACTAGAGAAAATATTTTGGAAATAGGAGAGGAAACTATTTATAGTGAGTCCAAGGAAAAGGTGGTTTCTAGATTAGTTGATGAATATACCAATGGTATATAATATATGGTGAATCTCAGTCATAATGAAAAGAAAAAGAGTGTTTGAACATAATGCACATTTGTTGTACTGTGGCCAGGCATGGATTTCGTCATTCGTTAAACTGGATGAAGCAATTAATCTATTATAGATTAGATGCCATTATAACCAATATTATTATAGGAGATAGAAAAAGTTCTCATTACAAAGGTGGATATCATAGATGAATTTGCAAGTTCCAGAAAGCTAGTAGTGTTAATGAGAGAAACAATAATAGTTGGAGAACCCACTCAAAAAAGTATTTGGTTTCCATATTTGTTATGACAACGGTATAATTGTCAAATACTCAATTCAATGCAATCAACTATAAAGGAATTAATATAATATTATTATTCATGACAATGACATGTTTAGTTCAACAAAATGCTATTTTTGTTAGTTTTCTTAGATCTTATTATCTTAATTAGGATCTTTTTCTTAAATAATAACAAGTACAACTAAATGCATAAGATATAACAGATACACAAGACACAAAGATTTTCACCAGGGAAACCATTAAGGAGAAAACCCCACAAACTTCCTCAGAATAGTACAGTCACAAAGACTGTGTCATAAGATGATCAATCCTAGTAATAAGAAGTATTCAACCACTATCTATCTCTCCTCCATTCTCTCTCTCTCTCTCATGCAAACTTGAGTGACTATGAGGTGTGTATAAATGAGGGAGGGAGCCTCCCTATTTATAGTAATCAAGTCACTAACCTTTTACATGATTGGGTTGATCCGTTTCACTAACAAGGATGACTTCTTCTAGAGAGACTCCAAATACACATTACATGATGTCACATTGGGGACTATTTCCCCAACTTATAACAGAGGTTGTACCTCAAGGTCTAGACATAATAAATACATCTCGGAAGGAGGTAAACACATCTCCAATGGGGGTACAACAACATACAATGTTAATATACATCATAATATCTTCCAAAGTTACAAATACGCCAACACTCCCTCTTAACTGGGAAGGTATTCTCTGTCTCCCACAGTCATCAACACATATGGTCAAGTCTTCATCACAGAGTCATCATCATGGATTCATAGACTCATCATCATAGTTGTTGCCATCATCATCTTCTTATCGATCATCAAATGGTACTATATGTCATCGAAAGTTTCTACAGAGCCAACCCTTTTTCATGTTGGGTGTAGGCTTAGTCCTCATCTAGGTCTTCATCACATATTCGAGCAATCCATCTCATAGGGACTGTCTAGGACATTCTTTATGTTTCCATGACAATAACCCGTGTCTTCTACCTTTATCTCGTCGTATCCAGATCATCTCCTTTGTCCTGTATAAAACAAAACAGAGCAAACAGACCATCCATGGTCAGCCTGTGTTCTACCAGAAAAGGAGAACCACCTAGGTGCACCTCACATGCTTCATGACCTAATCATCTCAACATGGGAACACACACATATATAGATTATATGTAAGGACTGATTACAACCAAACAACCTGCTACATCAGGACTTTTACATTCTAGGTCAACCTCAAGGACTTATTACATTTGAATAACCTACGTCCAGGATCTTTTCCATTCAGATAACCCTTAGGGTGTATTATTACATCTGAGTAACCTATGTACTACGCTGGGACTCATGTCATCTCCCCAAATTTTGACCACCAAATTTTTTGACCATGATAGACACCTAGGGGTTCCAAGTGACACTAATTACTCTAGCCTAGTGAATTTTGTCAAAACATTATCTATGAGCATTATACTTAGTTTTATTTTTATTATTAATTAATTAATGTGAAAATAATATGTGGAATTAAGCTTGCCATGTTAGGAGGGCACAATGGGGAAGCCAACTTGCCAAGGAGGAGAATTAGAAATTGTATGACAAAAGAAACCAGATAGGAAAAATAACAACAATGGACCAAAGGAGGGCGCAATTTCCCTTTTGGAGTTTAGTCACAAAAGAAGGAAATCCAAGAAAAGATGTCATAAGGAAAAACCGAAACTATGGGACAAAGGAGGGCGCAGTTTCTAAATTGGATGGAAGAAAATGACAGGGAAACATCTTAATGACAACTAATTTCTAAAATTCTCAAGGAGCGCGCATTCATGGTTAGGGTTAGGGTTTCTAAGTGGATGGATTTCTCTTGCAGGTCACCTATTACCTATACCTTCTCAACAAGTCACCCAAATATCTATTTGAAGGAAACTCAAGCTACTTTACTTAGTTTGGTTGATGATTGATTTGTGTTCATGTGAAGCATAACTTCTACTGAGTGATGTGACTTATACTTTTGGGAGATGTGCCCCAAGTCCTTCATTCCCCTCTCTTCTTCCTCCCTTCTGTTTCATTGCAGTTGTTGGAGAGTGAATGTACAACAACATAGCTTCATATCATACATCCATTTCAGCCATTCTCTCTAGTGAATTCTAGCTCCAATGAAGTGAAAGCTTCACCTACGCTCCAATCCATTTTGATGTCAGATTTGAGCCTCTTGCCCACTGTTTTGAGTACAATTTTGGAGTGAACAATCCTAAAAATCCTTATTGATGTGAAAAATCCCATAAAATATGTTTAATATCTCTATAATACTGCAAGCATTCTATCCAGTAAGATTACATGTCAATTTCTTCATGAATAATCTCTAATTTGTCCTTAAATGAGGGGTTTTGATCAGTTTAAAGAAATGATAGATGAGTAATGGCTACGAGAATGAATTTAAATGGTGTAATGTGTTAATTCAATCTATGTTATTCTCTTTTAAATTCCATTCTCATACCTAGTATCTATTTTATACGAATTTCATGCATTCCAGTACACCCTAGCTAGATGACTAGGAAAAATTGACTAGTCTCACCATTTATTTAATTCTGTGAGTTATGTGCATCAAAATGTAATTACAGAAGTTTTTGTATGTTTTTAACTGACCCCTCTGTCCATACAAACCTTTAAAATTAAATTCCGTTGGATTCATACACTGTTTGGGCAGCCTCCACTGTGTAGGGTCTCTCTGGGCCAAAATTGCCAATTTTACCCAAATCATCCCAAACAACCTCAGATAACTCTAGATATGTCCTTTAATATATTAAAAATTATTTAATACATTTTATAAGTCATACCAAACCTATGAACCTTGACCCTAACCCCTGGTTGATTGGATATGAGAAAAGTGCTTCCTAGTTTCACGCTTAGGTGACCTAGAAGCGTGGGAGTAAGTTTCAGTATAGCTGACTCTGAAACCTGAATGGAACCTGATATAAATGTGTTAGGTAAGACACTCTATAAATCCTGAATTTTTTCCTTGATTTATTCCATCATTTCCTCCTTTTGTATTCATTTCTCAGCAAAAATACACATATTTTCCTAGTTCCAATTTGACTGATTGCATGCACAAGTTTGGTTCAGAAATTTTAATTTAATTTGCAGCAATTATAGTGTTTTGATATGTAATTAACATCTCTGAACATTAAAGTGGTATTGGATATCTTTCCTTGGCTCATCCCGTGGAAATAAGGCTCTCTATTGACTAACATTGCAGATCACTCAAGTTGAAGAAAAAAATTGCAGCCATGTCATACTATGAGGATGACTATGATGAGTAGTATGAAGAGTACTACAGACAATATGAAGAAGATGAAGTCCTCTATGTTGATGGATTCCTATCAAGATATGAGGATGGTTACTTTTGTGAAAATGTGGAATATGAAGACAACAAGGTTGAATCACCAATGGCTAATAGAAGGATTTAGCAAAAATGATAGATACAATTGAAAACTGGCCCCACCACTACAAAGAGTATATTTCCTTGGGGGAAGAGATTTGTAAATCCATTCCTTTCAAATATTATTTTTATTTCATATTTGGATTTTATCCCAAGGATGTAGATGATTATTCTTTCAAGATAAACAAATAATTCCTAGAGGAACCAAGTTGTTCCACCTCTCTGAGCAATGAGGAGGAAGAAGGAACCAAAAGGGAAGATTCAGAAAATCCATATGTTTGTCCAAGCATTATGAGATTGTTTGAGTTTTTTTTAAAACAGAACGTCCAATGACCACCTTGATGAAGAAGCCTCAAGTTCCTTGAAGAAGAAGAGAAATCAAGCAAAGGCAAAGATCCATGAAGTGAAGTGCAAATCACCACAAGGTGGTTACATAAGAGGAGAAGTTGAAGTTGAATGCACTTCAAGATTCTTGGTGGATACTATGCAGATCACTGATAGATATGTGAGATCATGTATGGGTGGAGAGACACCTTTTGTATCAGACCCAAAAGGAGATTACAAATGATAATTAGAGTCACCTTTGGAGCCACATAAGGAAGGAGAATACAATGACACACCGCTTGGGTGTGAACCAGAAAAATTGGTGGAGGAGCATGCCACCATAGTACCCCTACCAGAAGAGGTTAATATGAAGAACATGGATGATCAGGGTTCTGATTTTTTCAGAATCCATGATTACTTTCAGCCATATGATTCATGGAAGGATTAAAATATTTCACTTTCCTATGAGGACTGCACAATGAAGGACAATGGTGAGGGAAAATAATTTGCTCCTAGTTTCTTTGTTGGTGAACACCAAATCAATTCAAAGGAGGGTAATGCTGTCAATGATGATAAGGGGAATTTTGGATAATATCCAAAATCAGAATATATACCAGATCTAAAATCATCAGTTGATCTTCCTAATGAAGTGGGAGACAAGCCCCCACCTGTTGGGTGTAAACGAGAAAGTTCAAAGGAGAGAAATCCGACACAAAGGGAGGAACAAAGTTAATATTTTTGTACTCTCTTGCAGCAAGATGAAGTTGCAGACACATCAAAAGTGAGGCTTGAAATTGGTAATAATTCACATCCCCTATCATCAGTGAGTAGGTCCATGAACCATCTAGTCTTTCAACTAGGAAGGATGAAATAAAGATTCATGAAGGTGAGCACAAGTTACTGCAAGGTATTTGTAGTAAAGGAGAAGGAGAAGTGTCCCATGAGCATAAAGAGAAATATGTTGCAGAAATGGAAGAAATAACTGAAATCCTTATTGGTGAGGATTTTGCAAGAAAAGAGCAGGGTCTTCATTCACTTGAACCTATCCCCAAGGTTGTAGAAGAACTATCTAGTGAGATAAGAAACACTCTAGACATGGTTGAAAGAGTACCTATTGGTGGGTGCTCGAGTTTCAGTGAGACATATATTGAAGGAGATCCACCTATCTATGTTGGTGACATAGATATTTCCCTTGAAGAAGAGGTCCCAAGATCAACTTCCACATCACCACTAGAGTATCATGAAGTTGATCCAAGATATAGGGAAGAAGAAGAGGTTCATATTCTAGAATCTAATTTTCTTTCAGGGTCACTGAAGATGAATGAGTGCAAGATCAAAGAGGCCCTACACACTCTCCATGGAACCCATGCATTGGTGACATATATTTGTTGGAAGTTGGAGGATAAATATTCCATGGAATACTTGGAGAAGTTTCAGAAAGCCATGAAAAGCACCAAAGGTAATTTTCTCCAATTTCTTTCTAATAGAGACAGTTTGCTTGATCTTGTTGAGTTGTTGCATGGAGAATCCTTGAAGGCCGATTGCATTCCTGATCATATGGAGGAATATCATATTCACAAGGCCGATTGCATTCAACCATATTCACAAGGCTGATTGCATTCCTGATCATATGGAGGAATATCATGAGATGGTGGATTATGAGATGAATTTATTTTTTCATGTTCTCGAGGACTGTGCAGACAAGCATGAAGAGAACAAAGAACTTGATCTTTTCTAGATAAAACTAGAGTTGTTTTCTGGAGAGAGTCTCTTCTCCATGGAAGAGTAAGATGAGCCCACATTGGTTGGATCAGCCATTGATGAAGAAGATGCAGCCATAAGATGGGTGGATAAGTATTGCATAGATATGAATCACATTTCTGCTCACACTTCTACTTCAGCAACATCAAGTGGGGATGAAAATTGGGAGAAGGAAGTTTCATTGTTGGTGCCACATGAGTAGTAGGAGGCTCCCATATGTGTTCAAGATGACTTGAGGGATGCACCATTACCTTCTTAGCAGAAAATTAGGAACATATTGCTACCACTTGATTCCATTCATCCACACATGGATTGGATAGGAAGAGACATAACAAATATGGAGACTAAAGGGTGTGCAAGATTGTCTCACATTGGTAAGAGTTTCCTTTGCATTTGTAGCAGGCTCATAGATGCACATGGCATTTTTTTATCATGTGAGAAGAAGATATGAAATGTATGGAAGCCATTGTATGAATTGGGTACACAAAATTCCATGGATTGGATGAGTAGAGACATGTTGGATATGAGAACCCCCATAGGGGATCAACACTTGTTTTGTTATCTCCTCAAATAAATTAGACAATTTATTTCATGTAGTGATAGGAAGTCAGATTTTTTTATTTTTATTTTTAAGGATAATTGTGAGAGATTTGGGTATGTAATGAAGTCTCAAACACTTTGGAGTTTGTTTTTATTCAGGGAAATCAAAGCTCAAGTTTCGGTGGCTTGGGAAAACATTTCAACTGTTCATTAGCCACCAAAAAGTGTAGCTTTTGGCAGCTTAAAACATAAAATTTGGGGATATCTTAGCCACCGAATGTAAGGGAAGTTTGAAGCGTTCTACATGTATTATCATATGCAAGAACCATCAGGATAAGAGCACTATAATTTCCCATTATCCACCGAAAAGACAGGATAAGTAGTCAATTATGATTTGGTAAGAGGTGTTTTTATGAGTTTGAGATGAGCTATCTAATCCCAAACCCTCTTTTGCCTACACCTGTCTTATATCGGCGATCTCATTACTACGAGTAATGTAATTCCAGTGCATGAAACCACGTTCCTTGCACTTTCTGTTTACGGGTCTCATTAGCTAAGCCATTACCCTTTTCAAGTCTCAATTGCTAGCTATATCCCTGAAAATTAGGGCATTCCCTTGATTCTTTTCTCATTCCTAGTGTTTTCCTTACTGAGCCAAATTGCCCTAATTCCACGTCGTGTTACCTTCCCCAAAGTTTGAATTTTCAAATCGTAGGTGCAGAGAAGCAAATCAGAAAATGAAGAAAGGAAGACCTGCCCTAAGGAAAGACCTGGGTGATATCAGTTACTTGGAAACACAACCTGAGGTATGTCAACTATTCAAATATGCATACTATTATAGGTTTTATGAAAAAATCCAAGGATCTCATTAGCAAGTAGCAGAATATTTTGCTCTCACATTTGATGGCAGAAAGGTAGTAATCGGCAAAGAAGAATTCCATGTGGATGAAGCTCTTATAGCTGAAGTGACAAAGCTTCCAAGGACTAGAGAAAATTGGTTTAATACCACTATTACAAATAATGTTGAATTTAGGTGCTACCTGAAACCCGAGCACAAAAATATTGTATGGAAGAAGAACATTCCTACATCCTATCTCGAGGAGAAATGGCAACACCTATTGAAGTCAATTCTGGTCTACATAACCTGTGAGGGTAGATACAACAGGTTAATGATCTATAGCTTTAAATTAATGAATCACTTCACTAGAAGGAGCCCCTTGAATCTACCTTTTTACCTCTACAAAAGTTTGACTAAAATGGCTCATCAAGTCAGAGCTAAGCCAACCAAAATTGCAGGTAGATTATCTCATCATGGCTTGATCAAGCTAATTGTTTTTGAGCTGCTGGAAAGGAGGAACATTGCCTGGGAATACTTCTTGTTCTTGAATGAATTTGAAACAGAGTTGCAGGCAGAGGCTTAAAGGAGGTCTTGTTCAAAGAAGTCTTCCACTCCCAGAAGTGGAAAGAGGAAGAGGAGAACCATCTCTCCAATTGAAGTTGATCAAGCCTCTCCATATTCTAAGACTAAGAAGGCCAAAAGGAATATAGATTTCAGTAAGAAGACAAAGAAAGAAGAGGTTTCTCCACAAGACAAGAATGTCTTCAACCTGCCATACACTGATTCTGAGGATGAAGAAGAGCAAGGAGATGACCTAGCAATTCAAGTTGTAGCAGGGCATGAGGATATTCCCTTTCCTACACCAAAGGATGATCAAATTCAACAAGTTGTAGAGGCTTCATCTAGCAAGCCAAAGGAATCCATATCTCAGAATATCAATTAGCTGCTAAGGCAACTGTATGAAGCAGAAGTTCTGGAAAGGGAAATTAAAAGTAGCAATGAAATATTGAATAAAAGAAATAATGAATTATATGACTCTCTTCAAGAACTGAAAAAGAAGTATATTAAGCTTGAATAAAGAAATATCAAATTGATGAAGGACAACGCTAAGCTCTACAGAAAAATCAGGCTGTCAAAATTGCAGACAGAGGATTCGAACCCTCAGTCTCAAGCACATCATAAGCTGGAAAACCTAGCAGAGGTAGCCATGAATCTTTTGGATCTAGAGGTAGCCAGTGATTCTACTGCCATCCCAACCCCTATTCAAGTGGTAGAGACACCAGAAGAGAATCCTAGAAGCTTTAAAGCATTAAGGTAAAACCCGATTTTTGCAATTCTCATTAACTGTTAAAATAGGATTTTTGGTGGCTTAGGAGAACACTTCAACTATTCATTAGCCATTAAAAAAAGAGCTTTTGGTAGCTAACAGGCTCATATTTTTGCTTTCCTAGCCACCAAAAGTACAGAACAGGACATAAAACCATATTTTTGCACAAAGATAACTTTTGCTGATACAAACACCTCGACGATGGTCTCCAATGATAAATAATAATTAAAGGAATCACAATCAAGGTTTTGTTCTAGGTTTAAAGGTGCCAGCAAGAAGAAAATGATGAAGCTTCTCAGCTACTTTGGTAAAAGTTGACTTGTCTGCCAAGTGGAAATTTCAAATTCTCATTCAGTTTCTACTGCAACTGTCAAATATTTCGAGGATCGGGAGGATTTTTTTGTTTGAGATTGACCATCAAAATCATATCTTTTCCTATTTTCTAGAAACTGTTTTTAATTATCTATTTTTAGCAAATGAGATCCATAATAATTTTTTAAAGGCTATAAAGCCTATGACTTCTTTAGAAGAAAGGGTTCGACTTTGGAGACTTTTCCATACTTGTACTCTCAGACTTCTCATTTTATGCCAGTAATATAGTCTTCTTTTTCCATTTATGTTAAGATTTTATCTTCTACCTTTTCTATACTTGCATTTGAATGTTTATTTCATGTTTGTTTTGTTTGTATAATGCCAGATAGATGTCATCTTATCTTTGTATTGATTAATTGAATAAGAAGTATCATTTACTTATTGTGATTATCCATTCATATATGCTTTGTGTATGAGTCTACTAGCATAATAAGAATTCTACATACATCTACCTTTTATAAACTCTCTAAACAACAGTAGTTAAAATCCTTATCTATCTGAGTATGTCTATGCATGTTTTCAGTGAGTGAGTTTTGATTAAGTCATCCAAATTGATCCATTTTACAAATCATTGAGAAAATAGTTAAATTTACCAGGCATCTTCAAGCTGCAACCTATAAGAGTTTCTTGGAGTGCTAACAAATTGGCGCTATTGCCGGGGAGAAGAGATTGAAGCTTAGCTTCCCTGGAAGATGACATAGATCCAACTTTGATGATAGACAAAGTGTGGACATTATCCTAGTTGTAATCATCTATCTGGCAACTCCATTGGAATAAAGTGACTTCGAGAAGACCAAGTACCAAAACAAATCCTCAGAGGCCACCAGTGACACCTGTTTCAGATCCTGAATAGATTATAGGGAGAGGAAGAGCTTCTCAAAGACATATTTCCAGATCTACAAGGGGAACTGCATCAAGTACTTCTAGAGGTACTTCTTCTCTTATATCGAATAGAAATCCCTTCAAATATTCTTCTACTGAAGCATCTAGTTCTCAAAAAGTTATAAGTGAATTAGAAAATTTGAAAGTTGAGGAATCTTCAAGCACTTCTGCTTTTGTATATCTGATTCCTGGAAACCACACTGGGGTAAATCTACCACCTATACCTCCTTAGCTACCACCCACACCAACAACATCTTCTTCTGCCCCTTCCATACCCACCTCCAATATGGCTGCCCCCTATGACTAAGATGGAAAGGATCCTCATTTCCATATATCCCCCTCTAAATTTGCCTAACCCCCTTTTTGCTATGCCTACTAGATATTATCTAAAATTTATGCCTAATTTTACTGGGGCGGTAGATTTTATAGCTGACGAACATTTAGAGGCATTCTACAGATATGCTGAGAGTATAAACATTGAACAAGAGGATGTGTGGACTAGGATTTTTGTGCAGATCTTTGATGGTTAGGTTAGGAAATGGTTCAAAGAGTTACCTGTTGGATCAGTAGCTAGCATTGAAGCTCTAGATGACATATTTTTGAAGCATTGGGGAAAAATAAGATACCACCTTTACTATATCACAGAGTTTAGCAATTTGAGGAGAGAGAATGGCAAGTATGTTTCAAATTTCACAAAGAGGTTTAACAAAATGTTCAGAAATATCCCTGCTGAGATCAAACCTACAGAGACTTCAGCTAAAATCACTTATGCAAATGCTTTTGATTCCAGGTTCTGTCTTCTTCTCAGAGAAAGAAGATCTGCTTCTTTATCACTCATGCAAGATGCTGCCATTGAAGTTGAGTATAATATTGTTGCATCTCATAAACTTAAGGGAAAAATGGATAGGAAGAAGAAATATTTAGATCCTCCTTCATCAGAAACAAAAATGGAAAAAATGGCCAAGATGTTGGACATCTTAACAGCTGAAATGTCTAAAATTAAAGATCGAGGTCAACAACCTGTAATAGGTAAAGGGCCAAATGACTTTTATCTCAGAAAACCCTAATACTTTCCCTTACATAAGGACTAACCCATAGGCTCAGATCCTCCAAATGGATAAGAATCCAGCTGAGGAACAGAGAATCAGAGCTCCTTTCCAAATGGTGTGTTAGAATAAGAACAAGAGCTTACTCAAGGAGAAGGAAAAGTGGAAGACAATATCAATTGCATGGAAGATGAAGTTGATCCCTCTTTATTGAAACAATAATATTATGAGGAAGCCCTCATGAACAAGAATATCACTGAAGAATCCTTGTATTAGGTAGAGGATCAAGGAGGTTACAATTTGAGGTCCAAGCTTGCTGCTTAAAAACCTTTGATCGTTGCTCCTATAAAGAAGAATCCTGTCCCTACAAAACAATCTGCTTCTCTTGTTAAAAAGATTGTTGCTCCTGCAAAAAAGATTTCTACTCCTTCAAAACAGTAGCAAAGGCCATTCCATCCATTAGTCCATGATCAAATCCAACTTAAAGCTCCACCACAAGAGGTAAGAACTTTTGACAAATTGTCTTATTCTTTCAATCTTGAATCAGAAATTCAGAAACTAAAAATCCCTTTTTCCTTGATAGATCTTATGAAGAATGATTCTTTTAAGTCATTTATATTGAAATCTCTTCAACCAAAGACACCCATAGATGCTAACTTTGTAAATTTGCAAGATGATAAGCCCATAGTAACCCTAGGTCATATGATTGAAGAAATGGATGAGTCCTATCCACCTTTCTATATATCCTTGAACATCCATGACAAGATCCTTCACAATTGTTTTCTTGACTCATGAGCATCCCACAATATTATGCCAAAAGTAGTGATATATGAGCTTGGTCTTAGCATCACAAAACCTTACCATGATATTTTCTCTTTTGACTCTAGAAAGGTCAAATTCCTAGGCCTCATAAAATACCTTGTCATAAACCTCTCCCAGCTGCCTTCAAAAAGCATAGTGATGGATGTAGTAGTTGCTGATATCCCACTGAAATTTGGCCTCCTCTCGTCTCGTTCATGGAGTAAAAGATTAGGTGGTAACCTACATATGGATCTTAATTATGATACAATCCCAATGTTTGGAGGAGAAACGAAGAGACTCTATAGAGAAAATCATCTTGCCTATATCATTAGTAATGAAAATAATTCTATAAATCATCCCATCTATGCAGTGGAAACAGACTTTGGGGCATGTATTCTGCAAATAGATAATTCTTAGCTAGTACCTATACAAATAAAAAATCCTACCTATCAGCAACCTGAAGAAGTAACCACCTATGTCTAGAGCATTTTTTTTACGGGGCCAGTACTCAAGCCTCAGCAGGTGCAGGTGTAGTTTTGATTTCTCCTTCAAAGGAGACTATTCATTTGTCTTATAAACTTGATTTCAAGACTACTAACAATATAGTAGAGTATGAGGCTTTGCTATTGGGAGTAAAGGTTGCTAAGGAGATGGGAATCATGTGTCTGAAGATATTTGGAGATGCATATCTCATCATACAACATGTGAACAACACTTTTCAAGCAAAGAATGTCAGGCTAAAGGCATACATAGATGAGGTATGGAAACTTAGGGACTCTTTCATGATTTTTGATATTTCCTATATACATATAGCTATGAACCATCTAGTTGATTCCCTTTCTATCTCTTCTAGTATGTTCATTCCTCTTATGCCTCCTAAATTGAACAGGAAATCCAAGTCAAGTATAGGCCATCCCTACCTGGTAATGTTAAATATTGGAAAGTCTTTGAGGATGATGATGAACTTAGTATATTTCTCTAGGTCATTGATGAATTTTTTGATATGCATATTGACTAAGAAAATCTAAATGTAGAAGAATCCCAAAGGCCTAAATTGAAAGAGAAAATGGGTAAACACAATATTGTTCAGTTACCAAGCAATCATATACCTCGGGGTCTAGTACCTCTTGAGAATATTTTTTACCATAATGATGTCCCCTTCAAACCTATGAAAAGGGAGAAAGACCCCACTGTCCATGAGCATAATATAGGTAGCCAAAGTCATCATAAATTCATAAATTTGTCTACTGAATTGACTGTTGATCAGAGGTCAAAATTTTGCAGTCTTATGAAAGAATTTTCTGATATGTTTTCTTGGGAATACAATGATCTGAAAACATATGATACAGATATCATTCAACATAGAATTCCCCTGGAAAAGGACACCATCTCTTTCAAAAAGAATTTAAGGCCTATCATTCCTCTCTTAGTGCTTGTGATTGAGAAAGAAATAAGAAAGCTCCTTGAGGCTAAAATCATAATCCCACTGAGGTATTCTAAATGGATTGCAAATTTAGTAATAATGAGGAAGAAAAATGGTGAGATCAGGTTATGTGTCAATTTTAGAAAAATAAATAAATGCTCCAAGAAAGACAACTACCCCTTACCCAAGATGGAGCATCTGTTGCAAAGAGTTTCAAGAGCTAGTGTCATGTCATTTCTAGATGGCTTCTCAAGATACAATCAAGTTTCTGTACACCCTGATGATCAAGAAAAAACTACTTTTACCTCTCCTTGGGGTACCTTCATGTATGCCAAGATGCCATTTGGGATGATGAATGTTGGGGACACCTTTCAAAGGGCCATGGACATAGCCTTTGTGGGATTAAAGGCCCATGTTTTTCTCATATATCTTGATGACCTCGCTGTATACTCAAACAGTTATGAAGAACATTTGCAGCACTTAAAAAATGTTTTTATGAAATGTAGACAGATTGGGATATCGATGAACCCAAAAAAGTCTCAATTTTCTCTTCGGGAGGGAAAAATCCTATGCCACATAGTTTCAGCAGAGGGTGTGAATATTGATCCTGTCCGGGTCGAAGAAATTCAAAAACTGTCGATACCAATGTCAAAAAAGGATATTCAATCATTCCTTGAAAAGATAAATTTTGTCAGGAGGTTTATTCCAATTTTTTCTGAGTTGGTGAAACACATAACTTCCATGTTGAGGAAGGAATCTAAAATAAAATGAACAAAATATGAAAGAAACTCTTTTGAAGCCATCAAGCAGGCTATCGTGGAAGCTCATACTTTAATTAGTCCAGATTATACCAAGGGATTCTATGTTTTCTCTTTTTCTTCCTATGATACAGTGGCAGTAGTTTTGTTACAGAAAGATGATGAAGGTATGGATCACCCAATTGATTTTTTAAGCAAAACATTAATGGATGTTGAACTAAAGTATTATCCTATCGAAAAAAAAGCTTATGCTCTTATTAAGTCATTGAAATCTTTCAGTATTTATATCTTACATACAAAGGTCATGGCCTATGTCCCTTCAGATTCTGTGAAGGATGTCTTAACCCAGCCTAACATTGATGGCAAGAGAGCCAAATGGATTGCAAAGTTGATTGAATTTGATATAGAAGTAAAGCCCACCAAGCTAGTAGAAGGCCAAGGTCTAGCTAAGCTTATGGCTGAACAAAATTGTGATCTACTAGGGATGAATTTCATTGGTATAATTTCAACAAGCTTACATATAGAGGTAGCAGTAGAAGAGAAATATGACAGTCAGCAGGTGGCTAAGAATGTGTCTTCATGTGAGTGGTATTCAGGCATTATTCATTTTTTGCAAAATTTAGAAGTTCCTCTTGAAATTATCATGACTCAAGCACGAGCTCTTAAGCTTATATCTATTAAATTTTGCATAGTTAAAAATCTGATGTATTGGAAAGACCCGTCTGGTATTTTGCTCAAATGTTTAGATAAAGAAGAGTCAGTTCAAGTCATGCATCAATTCCATTCAACAATATGTGGAGACCATCATTACTGGAAAACTACAACTCACAAGATTCTAAGGGTTGGATACTATTGGCCTTTTCTTTTCTCTAATGTGTGTAGCTTTGTGAAGTCTTGTGACAAATGCCAAAGATTCATAGGAAAGCAACAACTCAAATATTTTCCACTTAGACTTATTGTAGTGGATGGTCCTTTCCAGTAGTGGGGTCTTGATTTCATAGGAGAGATTAATCCTTCATCCAGTGGTTAGCATAGATGGATTCTAGTAGCCATTGATTATTTTACCAAGTGGATAGAGGCAATCCCCATGATAAATTCCACTCATTGAGTCATCATGAAATTTCTATATGAAAACATCTTTATCAGATTTGGCTGCCCAAAAAGACTAGTGACTGATAATGCACCAGATTTTAAAGTAGGTGCATTGGTTGACATGTGTGATTCAATGGGAATTCAATTGGTGCATTCTACTTCCTACTACCCTCAAGGAAATGGCCTTTATGAGTCATCAAATAAGAGCCTAGTTAGAATCATCAAAAAACTATTGGAGAAAAATCAGAAGAGTTGGGATTCTAAACTAAAGTTTGCTCTTTGGTATGACAGAGTGACCAAAAAAAAATCCATAGGGACTTCTCCTTTCAAATTGGTTTATGGTACTAATTTCATTTTCCCCATTCATCTAGTTCTACCAGTATCCAAGTTATTTCAAGAGGAACAGGATGAACCAAATGACATGGTAAGGACAATGCTTGATTTGGTTGAGTTGCAGCAAGTTAGAGAACAGTTGGTGGAGAATTTAGAAGCTCACCAAAAGAAGATAAAAAACACTTTTGACAAGAAAGCAAAGGTGGACAATTTTCAGGTTGGAGGCTGGGTTCTGAAATGGGATGCTGTCAGGAAAGACAAGGGAAAACATGGTAAATTTGATTCTTTGTGGACAAGTCCTTTTGTGATAACTCAAGTGCAACAGAACAACACTTTCAAACTGCAAATTTTGGAAGGTGAAGAAGTGTTTGATGGCCCAGTCAATGGGCGATTTCTGAAACTCTATTTCATCTAAGGCTTCAAAACCTTGTCATTGTAAATATCATTTTTGTTTTTGTTTTTGCAAAATAACTCCATGCCCAATGGAACACTAGAAGATAGGTTTGATTTTTGTTTTACAGGAAAGGCATTTGATCTGTGGTTCTTGGAACCTCATAGGGAGGTTTCCATCCCCGAGTAGGAGACAGATGTTATCTCCTCAAATAAATTAGACAATTTCTTTCACATAGTGATAGGAAGTCAGAATTAAAAAAAAAAACATTTAAGGCTCATTGTGAAAGCTTTGGGTATGTAATGAAGTCTGAAACACATTGGAATTTGTTTTTCTTCGAGGAAATCAAAGCTCAGGTTTTGGTGGCTTAGGAGAACATTTCAACTGTTCATTAGCCATCGAAAAGCATAGATTTCAATAGCTTAAAACATAAAATTTGGGGCTATCTTAGCCATCGAATGCATGGGAAGTTTGAAATGGTCAGCATGTCTTGTCTTATGCTGGAACCGTCAAGATAAGAGCGCTATCATTTCCCATTAGCCACTAAAAACACAGGATAAGCAGTCAATTATAATTTGGTAAGAGGTGTTTTTATGAGTTTGAGGTGATCTATCTAATCCGAGACCCTCTTTTCCCTATACCTGTCTTATATCAGCGATCTCATTACTACCAGTAATGTAATTCTAGTGCATGAAATCATGTTCCTTGCACTTTCTATTTGCGGGTCTCATCAGCTAATCCATTACCCTTTTCAAGTCTCAATTTCTAGCTATATCCCTCAAAATTAGGGCATTACCTTGATTCTTTCCTCATTCCTAGGGTTGTCCTCGTTGAGACAAATTACCCTAACCCGTGCTGTGTTACCTTCCCCAAAGTTTGAATTTTCAAACCGCAGGTGTAGAGAAGCAGTTCAAAAAATGAAGAGAGGAGGACCTGCCCTAAGGAAAGAGCTGGATGATATCGGTTACTTGGAAACACACTCCGAGGTATGTAAACTGTTCAAAGATGTAGGCTATTATAGGTTTTGTGAAAAAATACAAGGATCTCATTAGCAAGTAGCATAAGCTTTTGCTCTCACATTTTATGCCAGAAAGGCAGTAATCGACAAAGAAGAATTGTAGGTAGATGAAGCTCTTATAGCTGAAGTGACAGAGCTTCCAAGGATTGGAGAAAATTGGTTTAAGACCACTGTTACAGAGAATGTTGAATTGAGGACGTACCTAAAACTTGAGCAAAAAAATATTGTATGGAAGAAGAACATTCCTACGTCCTATCTCAAGGAGAAATGGAAACACCTGTTGAAGTCAATTCTAGTCTGCATAACCTATGAGGGTAGATACAGTAGGGTAATGATCTATCACTTCAAATTAATGAATCACTTCACTGGAAAAATCCCCTTGAATCTGCCTTTTTACCTCTACAAAATCTTGACTAAAATGGCTCATCAAGTCAGAGCCAAGCCAACCACAATTGCAGGTAGATTATCTCATCATGGCTTGATTAAGATAATTGTTTCTGAGTTGCTGCAAAGGAGGAACATTGCCTAGACATACTTCTTGTTCTAGAATGAATTTGAAATAGAGCTGCAACCAGAGGATAAAAGGAGGTATTCTTCAAAGAAGTCTTCCACTCCTAGAAGTGGAAAGAGGAAGAGGACATCCATATCTCCAATTGTAATTGATCAAGCCTCTCCATCGTTTAAGACTAAGAAGGCCAAAAGGAATCTGGATTTTAGTAAGAAGACAAAGAAAGAAGAGGTTTATCCACAAGACAAGAATGTCTTCAACCTGCCATACACTAATTCTGAGGTTGAATAAGAGCAAGGAGATGACCTAGCAATTCAAGTTGTATCAAGGCATGAGGATCTTCCCTCTCCTACACCAAAGGATGATCAAATTCAACAAGTTGTAGAGGCTTCATCTAGAAATCCAAAGGAATCCATATCTCAAAAGATCAATCAGCTGCTAAGGCAGGTGTATGAAGCAGAAATTCTGGAAAGGGAAATTAAAAGAAGCAATGAAAGATTGACTAAAAGAAATACTAAATTATATTACTCTCTTCAAGAACTAAAAAAGAAGTATACTAAGCTCAAAGAAAGAAATCTCAAATTGATGAAGGATAACACTAAGCTCTACAGAAAAATCAGGATGTCAAAATTGTAGACATAGGATTCAAACCCTCAGTCTCAAGCACATCATAAGCTGGAAACCCTAGTAGAGGTAGCCATGAATCTTTTGGATCCATAGGCATCCAATGATTCTACTGCCATCCCAAAACCTATTAAGGTGGTAGAGACACTAGAAGAGCAGCTTGGAAGATTTAAAGCATTAAGGTAAAACACGATTTCTAGAATTCTGATTAACTATTAAAACAGGTTTTTTGGTGGCTTAGGTGAACACTTCAACTATTCATTAGCCATTGAAAACATAGCTTTTGGTAGCTAACAGGTTCAGATTTTTGCTTTCCTAGCTACCGGAAGTACATAAAAGGACAGACAACCATATTTTGTACAGAGATGATTTTTGTAGATCCAAACATGTCAAAGATGGTCTATAATGATAAAAAATAATTAAAGGCATCATAATCAAGGTTCTGTTCCAGGTTTAAAGGTGCCAGCAAGACGAAAATGATGAAGCTTCTCACCTACTTTGGTAAAAGGTGACTTGTCTTCCATGTGGCAATTATGAATTCTCCTTCAGTTTCTACTGCAGCTGTCAAATATTTCAAGGATCAAGAGGATTTGTTTGTTTGAGATTGTCCATCAAAATAAGATCTTTTCGTATTTTCTAGAAACTATTTTTAATTATCTATTTTTAGCAAATGAGATCCATTTTTTCAGGATCCAGAATAATTTTGTAAAGGCTATAAAGCCCGTTACTTCTTTAGAAGAAAGGGTTCGACTTTGGAGACTTTTCCATACTTGTACTCTCAGAATTCTCATTTTATGCCAGTAATATAATCTTCTTTTTCCATTTATGTTCATATTTCATCTTCTACCTTTTCTGTACTTGCACTTGAATGTTTATTTCATGTTTGTTCTATTTTTCTAATTCTAGATAGCTGTCATCCTATATTTGTATTGATGAATTGAATAGCAAGTATCATTTACTTATTGTGATTAGCCATTCCTATATGCTTTTTGTATGAGTCTATTAGCATAATAATAATTCTACATACATCTACCTTTTATAAACTCTCTGAACAACAGTGGTTAAAAGCCTTTTCTATCTGACTATGTCTATGCATGTTTTGAGTGAGTGAGTTTTGATTAAGTCATCCAACTTGATCCATTTTACAAATAATTGAGAAAATAGTTAAATTTACCAGGCATCTTCGAGCTGCAACCTATAAGAGTTTCCCGGAGTTCTAACATGTTCCTTGAGAACATAAATGATGTATGTTTCGGTGCTTCTTAGCACATTGAGTTACATATGGTGGAGACATTCAATATGCTTTGGTCCCACATCGAGGAATTCCATGTATGGTGGGAAAGTCTCAAAAATTTTCATCTTGGAATGGGGAGAGATGAATTTCCAGTGTGGTGGTACAATTTTCACAACCTCATTTTCATCCTCTACAATGAATTTTTGTTTTTGTTTTTATTGATGGTTGGAAGGAGGCATATAAAACCACGGGACCCTGGCATTTGTGGGAATGGCAGATATTAAAAGGGGGAAATAAAATTTGGGTCCTTATAGAGGAGGTAGTGGGATCCAGGAAGTCTACTCAATTACCTTAACTAGGTTGACAACTTTGTTAAAGAAGTGGTCATCAAAGAAATGACTATGATCAAAGTGGTGTAGCAGAAACATGGTGGACAAATTTTGTAGCACTTTGAAGTGATTCTACTTGAGGACAAGTAGACTTGGGAGGGGAGGACTATCATGTCCCCACAATTTTACCACCAAAAGTGTTGACCATGATAGACACCTAGGGGTTCCAAGTGACATTAGTTACTCTAGCCTAGGGAATTTTGTCAAAATATTATCTATGAGGATTATACTTAGTTTTATTTTTATTATTAATTAATGAATGTGCAAATAATGTGTGGAATTAAGCTTTCCATGTCAGTAGGGAACAATGGGAAAGCCAACTTTCCAAGCAGGAGAATTAGAAACTGTATGACAAAATCAATCAGATAGGAAAAATAGCAACAATGGACCAAAGGAGGTCACAGCTTCCCTTTTGGAGTTTAGTAACAAAAGCAGGAAAGCCAAGAAAAATAGTCATAAGGAAAAATAGCAACTCTAGGTGAAAGGAGGGATCAGTTTCTAAATTGGATGGAATACAATGAAAGGGAAACATCTTAATGACACCTACTTGCTAAAATTCTCAAGGAGGGTGCATTCATGGTTAGGGTTAGGGTTTCTAAGTGGATGAGTTTCTCTCATAGGTCACTTATTACCTATACCTGCTCAATAAGTAACCCAAGGATCTATTTAAAGGAAAATCGAGCTCCTTTAATAATTTTGGTTGATGATTGATTTGTGTTCATGTGAAGCATAGCTTCTACTGAGTGATGTGCCTCATACTTTGGGGAGATGTGCCCCAAGTCCTTCCTTCCCCTCTCTTCTTCCTCCCTTTCTATTTCATTGGAGGTGTTGGAGAGTGAATGTACAACACCATATCTTCATATCATACATCTATTGCAACCATTATCTCTAGTGAAGTTGATCTCCAATGAAGTGAAAGCTTCACCTACGCTCCAATCCATTTTGATGTCAGATTTGAGCCTCCTGCCCACTGTTTTGAGTCCAATTTTGGAGTGATCAATCCTCCAAATCCTTCTTTATGTGAAAAAACCCATAAAATATATTTAATATATCTATAATAATGTCATAATTCTATCCAGTAATATTACATGTCAACTTCTCCATGAATAAGCTCTAATTTGTCCTTAAATGAGGGTTCTTTTATCAGTTTAAAGAAATGATAGATGAGTAATGGGCATGAGCATGAATTTTAATGGTGTAATGTGTTAAGTGAAGCTATATTGTGCTCTGTTAAATTCCATTCTCACACCTGATATATATCTGATATGAATTTCATGCATATAGTACACCCTAGCTAGATGCCTAGGAAGAATTGACTAGTCTCACTGTTTATTTAATTATGTGATTTATGTGCATCAGAATGAAATTATGAAAGTTATTGCATGGTTTTTACTAACCCATTTGTCCATACAAACCTTCAAACCAAAATTGCGTTGGATGCATACACTGTTTGGGAAGCCTCCATTGCGCAGGGTCTCTATGGGCCAAAATTGTCATTTTTACCCAAATCATCCCAAACAACCTCAAATCACTGTTGAACATAAAATATGTACTAATGCTTTAATCCCTCAAAATACCTGGCCAAGAACTCTTTTGGATACCTTTTTCCCACTCATACCCTGGCGGGCGCACTTTGCCTTCTATGACAGAGCATCAGGAAGGTCTATCACACCTTGATCATTGAGAATAGGTGTCGGTGGAACCATTTAATTCACTAAAAGGTGCACCAACACAATTACCCTCATTTCAAGGAGCACCAACAAGATTTAAAACGAAAAAATAGAAGTTTCAAGAAGCTTCTAAGTGAAAGCTCTCGTGGAGGATGATGCTATCCACTTGGGAGAGTTGGCACTTGACCTCCTATCCCATAGAGATCATTCCCTATCCTCTTCCCAAAATATCTCAACTCATTTGGGATTTCCTTGGCCTATAAAATAAATCTTCATGGATCATGTGAGGGGAGACCAAGAACGGCATCCTTATGTTGTTGGATTGAAGTCTAGTATTGGGAAACGTTGAGAGAGTATTGAGAGAAAATAGTTTGTATTAGTGGAGAGTCATGTGAGTGTGTCAAATACACTATGGATACAAATATATTGACATTAAGGCTTTCGTTGTAACTTTCTCTTTTCAAAATTTAATACAAAAGTGTTTCCCTTTCCCATACATGATTTATGTAAATATTGATAATTTATTATTAGATTCCGTGATCACTAATATAGATTATTGATTTATCTTTTTACTCTCATCCATTTTCTTATTTATTTTGTTTCTTTTCTGGTATACTAGATTGCATAAATATCGGTGAAACAAGGACAAGCCTCCAGATCTAAGGTAAGAGAGTTTTTTATTCAAGTAGATCAGTTATCTAGGGAAATGATATGTTGTTGTGTCTTTTTGTTCTTGACTTGTACCATATAGGCCAGAGTAACAAGCAGTGTCCACACTGGTTGAATTATTCTTGGAAAAAAAAATTGGTGACCATACTAGGGATAGATGTAGTCATATTTTGGATAGATCCGATCAGATCTGGAGCAGATCCAGTTAGATTTGATAGTTTTGATAACACTCTTGCTTATAAACATGTGATTCTTATTTGCTCAACTCATTTGAGTTGTTAAAGTGATTGATCCACCTTACCATCCTTTAAATTTCCTCTTGTGAAGTGTGTTTTACTTCCCTATCATTCCATATTAATCCATTATTGGTTTCTTTTGCAGGTTACTGGCTTTTTTAAGTCTATGGATTCACTAATACCCCTGAGTAGGCTTGATAGAGCGTCGATCTTAATATGGTGCCTTTTGCATTCTAACAAGTAGTGCCACTAGAACCTTTTTGTTGGTTTCATAGTGCATCATTGATGCCTTTACCCTAGATACATCATGCGCTAACACCCTCCTAGAACCTTGGTGCAGTATTACATAGTGCGTCGAGGTAGGCCACCCCCTGTCTTGAATCGTGTGCTTTAAATTTTTTGTTTCTCTTTGATTGATGATTGATTTGCATACTGTCTTATGGTTAAGTCTGATATCCTGGTAGTCTGATCTCCCTTCTTGAGTTCATATCTAGAAATTCTCATTAATATGAAATTTAGAATTGAAGGAACTGTGTATGAATTGTAGTTTTGGGTGCATGGTTTTCTTGATCAATTCTCTGAAAGCGATCTTAAGTTTGTAGTAAATAATATTGGTATTTTCTTCACAATTATTTAAGTATAGTTGTTTAGGTTTCTTTCTTTTTCAAATCATATAAAAAACAAAAAAATTGTTGGCTTGTTTTGTTTTGATTGCTCTTGGTTTGCCTGGGTAGTTGGAAGAATATTTCCTTATGTATTTGATTGAGAAAGGATATTTTTTTACACATTAGAATTTTTTCTTCATTTATCCTCTTAGATATCTTATAGTCTTAATGTTAGAAATGCTTGTGTGTTTGGAAATTTATTGAAAAATATTGAAGTTAAATCATTGAAGAGAAGAGTTGCACTACATATAGATCTTAACTTTGCATCTTTATCCACATTCCACAAACATTCACTAACCATAAAGATAAAATCAATAGTAGCTTAGGTTAAAAGTTTCTAGTAATTTGAGTGATAGGATAGAGATGTGTCCAGCGTCTTAAAACATAGGAGCTATTGCTATTTCCTTGCATTGAATCCCATGGATCATGTGGTTCTTCCACATACTTCTAGTATACAAAATGGTCTTTCATGTATCCTTGAGGTATATTGAAAGGTACTTCACATACTTAGTGGTATATCGGAAGTCCACTTTCAAACGGATGTGCATTAGACATCATTAATAAGGATTTGAGATCCCATGTACCTTGAGTATATCGGGAGACCCCTCTAGGATACCCAAGCCAACTAAGAAAATACTTTTTGCCGTATTGTTGGAGCAATACACCGAGAATAGCATTCGAGGAGCTACTGTGCATGTGTCATCCAAGTAGTCAGGTATTCGGGCAAGGGTACGATCCCAATCTTCCTTATCATGTTTTACTGTTGGACCCTACGGTATATCACGAGTTGTGACAACTTGACAATCCTTGTGAGGAACCAATTATGATAAGCCCATCCTATCATTTAAGTTTTCTTGTTACCTTAGCTTGCATAGGATTGTTTGTGTGTGATCTCTTCCTTGTATAGAGCTTTAGAGTAGAAATCAATAGCCAACATCCTGACTGAGCTACTTGTGATATGATCTCATAGGTTGCAGGGTTTACCACCTGACTCTCCTCCTGTCATGGAAGGAAACAAAGGTGAAACCATGGACCAAATAGCTATGATTGATTCACATGTAGAAGGAGTTCCAGTTATTAAAATTGGGGAAGAAATTTCCTTTTTTCAAAGTCTTATCATATTCCAACAACCTTCTAAAGAAGATACCGCTTTTCATTTTCAAATGGAAGGTCATCCTGTTGCACTAGATTGGGTGTTCAATCACCTGTCAAATGATACTGTAGCAACAAAATTTGGTCCAGATGCTCCTTTTTGGGAGACTTCTCTAGGTAAGAACATTTCTGAATATGGTACCACTAGACCATCTTACATTACTCCCATTCAAGAATCTATGTCGAATGAAAAATTTTTCAGAACAGTCCAACAAACTCTCAAGCATTTGCGTAACATAGGAGAGAATATAAAGAGAAGAAGTCTTTCTCCTCTACCCCACCTTTCAGAAATAACCCCACCTAGATACCATGCCCTTTCACAATCACATGTGGATCTTAACTCAGGGTCACCGGCTCAAAACATGGTTACTCATGATCTAGGTCAATCCTCCATTCCTACTCCACCCACACAGAATCCCCCAACAATTTCTAACCCCCTTGTAGCCTCCACACCTAGGGGAAACCCCCATCCCATGTTGTTTTACCTTCTAAGGGAACCGTTTCTAGCATGGGGTAAAACTTAGTAGTAGGAAAACCAACAGGTAGTGCTCTTCCTACGAACACCAATATGGTTACTCCCTCTTCCATCCAGGGACAACCTTCATGGGTTCAACCTGCCATTAGTCAAGTTTGCCGGGGTTATACCTACCTAGGGAGTCAACCACCTATAGTCCATAAAGATTATAAACCTACACCGTCAAGGGTTGTTTATCACAGGATGCCTTACCCTGAAAATGCTTATGTCCCATTGGGGAAACCTAATTGGTCAAACGTCCCTATGACTGGGGGACCATTTGTGAATACTGCTGAAAGTTTTGGTGGCCCACCTAGAGGACCACCATCTAGAGGCCCACCACCTAGAGGACCACCATCTCAAGGCCCACCACCTAGATTCCTACCACTTGGAGGCCCACCACCTGGAGTTCCACCACCTAGAGGCCCACCATCTAGAGGTCCACCCCCTGGAGGCCCATCTCCCTCATGAGGCCCACCTCCTGACGTACCATCAAGTAGATCATTTGGAAACCAACCACCTAACCCACCGGTTATGGGAACATCAGATATGCCCGCTTATCAATCTACTTATGGCCCTACTAGTCTACATATGCCTTATTAGTACTACCAGTACCCCCATCCTAATCATCAATTACCATTTTTGGCTACCTTAGATCTGCCAGATCTATCCATATTGATCAACGACCCTATCCACCACGATCCCTCATGGTCAGCCATCCCGGTCAAGTTACCCTCTAATATACCTAAATTCAATGGAAAACCTGGTGAAGACCCTAAAAACCACATAATTAAATTTCATTTGTGGTGCTCATCTAATTCTCTAACTGATGGTTCAATCTGTCTATGTTTGTTTAAGAGAACTCTCACCGGGGTAGATGCAAAATTGTATATTGAGATACCTCAACATTCCTTTTGGGATTTCATCACCTTAGCATTGGATTCCTTAACAAATTTTCAGTTGCTAAACCAATATGAGATAGGTACATACCTTTTGACCTCACTTTTCCAGACCACTTATCCTCAAATATTCAATCATATACATGAGTGGAGATGCCGATGTAGGTTGATTACAGCTCCCATTCTCGATCAGTTACCTGTTGATTTGTTTACTATGTATTTACTTCCCCCCATTGTTAGGGATTTTGCCATGGGAGGTTTTGTTACCGAGGAGCGGGACATCAGCTGTGCTTAATAACTTGACTTGGTCTATTCCCAGCCAGGCACTTTGTATGACCTAATTCCTCACGCTCCTCACCCTACCTTAGATCCTTTAAGACCTGCAATGGATCCACCCATCCATGGTGTTATTGGTTCAGTTCAAACACAATCGACAGCCAAACCCTTGAAAAAGAAAAACCATCTAGTTGCACCTGCTAGTCAAACCATTTCAAACCCCAAAAATGCTTCCCCTCCTGTTGTTTCAACTGAAGTGGATGCGGTTCAATCCTCACAATCTTCGAGAGGAAAGAAGGAAGGAAAGAATAAATACAAGATATATGAGAACTAAAAGGAATGTAATAAAACATAGAACTCTGATGTTAACTCTAAAAACAAGAGAAAGACAAAATTTACCTTCCTTATATGTGGAGGTGACCACTTCACTAAAGAGTGTCCTCGTTGTGAGGAATTCAATAAATTTCTTAAAAATACCCCCACCCAGGTAGTCCTTACGGATCCTTTCCCTACCCAACAACAATAGATTGACCATCAATCCTTGCATGGGTCTTCTTCATCTTCCATAGATGAATTTAAAATGATGTTAAGTGAATCAGTTAGTCTCAATACTTGATCCTAGAGCTATGACCCTCCACCAGGGAAGAAGACTAATAATGTTCCATCAGAAAAAAAATTCAGGATCCCCTCCTCTTACTAATGTTCTTCAAATTGAAAAACCTGTTCTTGATGTAATTCTCTGCCCACCTAAGATTAAACTTAAAAATTTTGTACTTAAGCCTAATGCATGTGTCGCCCAATAGTATAATATAGTCAAAGATCTGGCTCAAGCACTGTGCATTATGTCAACTCTCGAAGTACTCCAAACATGTCCTACACAACAGAATAAATTTCTATCAGTTCTTGGAGCACTGGATCCTGAAAACAATAACATTATCGCCTTCAATATAAATTATTTTAAATCTATGCTCTCCCATAAATTGGCTTTCCAATTGTCCACAAAATCTATTGGGAATATAATTCATCATACCATATTGGATGAGGGATCCTCAACTTTGGTCATGTATTTATCCTGTTGGATATCTATCGGCTCTCCCGAGATCAACCATTCATCCAAAACATTAAAGGATTTTGATGGTTGCAAATTTCAACCCTATGGATTACTACCATCTCTCCAGGTATAACTGGGGGGGAAATCAATCTCCATTCACATTGAAATTGTCAATGCTCCCTTAGTCTACAATCTTCTTCTAGGTCAAAACTGGTTCTACACAATTCCATCATTTGCTTCATCCATCTTTTGGATAGTTTAGTTCCCTTTCCAAGGGAAGATTGTTAATATTGACCAGTTAGATTTCTGTTCACCAAATGCGACTTCCAATACTGCAAACAATGTTCCAATTTTGGGTTTACCAACCCCTCAATATCATAATATTGGAGTAGGTCTTCTCAAGGATTCCTCACTTATGGGAGTCTTTCCATTATCCAATCCTCCTCCTATCTCACAAGAAGCATCTGTGAACATGATATCCACTTCTAGCTTCAACACCCTAGATAAAGGAAAGTCAATTGATGATTCGACATCAGTAATTCCTTTCGAAGAAATGTACCTAGCCATTCAGTCCACTAGTGATACCACCATCAATGATCATATTTTGGTGGCTTCAGATACGTATCACCTACCGTATTGGTTAGAAACCCCCCCCCCCCCATCTCTAGATTATATTTTGCATAGACTCCCCTTTGATGAATCCATCATGGAAGTCATGTTCTTAGATGATATTCCCTAGAAATATCATCACCACCAATTTTGTTTCCTTCCCAATTTCCATATGGTAGAA
Source organism: Pseudotsuga menziesii (assembly GCA_001517045.1). Taxonomy (NCBI): domain Eukaryota; kingdom Viridiplantae; phylum Streptophyta; class Pinopsida; order Pinales; family Pinaceae; genus Pseudotsuga; species Pseudotsuga menziesii. Next base: position 67,126 of record LPNX010493891.1, on the reverse strand, counting down.
GATCAGTTTGCAACAAATGTTTCATCTGATATTGTGACTGATCCTAATCCCCCAGTACTCACCCAATATATTAAATCTTAGGGTAATTTGAGTGGTATTACCAAAAATATTGCCATTGATATATCAGTGATATCCAACATAATAGAGAACATCAATGTCAGCCGAAATTCTTCCCCTTTAGAACTAAAGTCTTATATGACCTTGTTTAAAGAATTTAGAGATATGGACCTACGAAAAAATGCTAGGGATAGATCCTTCCATTGTTATTCATGATATTAGGACTTACCCTGACACCAAGCCAGTTCATCAGAAACTTCGACAAGTACATCCTAGGAAAGCAACCACCATTAAGGAAGAGATTGAAAAAATTCTTAAGAATGGTTTTATCTACCCCGTACCTTTGATTAAATGGGTGTCTAACATAGTCCCTGTAAACAAAAAATAACGTACCATTAGGGTTTGTATCGATTTTCGGGTTCTGAATCAGGTTTGTTCTAAGGACAATTTCCGCACTCGATACATTGATCAAATCATTGATAACTACACTGAAAGTTTCATCTTCTCATTCATGGATGGATTTCCTAGCTACAATCAGATTGAGATACTCCCATCCGATTAACACAAAAGGGATTTATCTTCCCGTGGGGTACCTTATCCTATATAAAGTTACCTTTTGCTTTGAAGAAGGGTGGCACTACTTTTCAATGCACCATGCCTTATTCTTTCCATGACATAAAACACATTGTGGAACCATACCTTGATGACCTACCTGCTTATTCAAAGAAGTGGGATCTCACCATGTTGATCATTTGAGAGCCATTTTTCTTAGACATCACCACTATAACATATGGTTAAATCCACACAAGTGTGTTTTCTGTGTTGAGACTGGTCGATTGCTTGCTTTCGTTATTTCCACAGATGGCATCCACATACACCCTCAGAAGATTGAAGCCATCTTCGCCTTCCCTTCTCCTACTAATTTTACTGAAATCCAAAGATTTCAAGGGAAGGAATTTTTTTTACATCATTTCATCTATAATTATGCTGATAAAACCCATGGTTTCATGTGTTTACTAAAGAAGGATACCCCCTTCATTTGGTATGAGTTGGCATACTATGCGTTCAATAATCTCAAACATGCCATCATGCATGCACCTGTTTTGCAACCACCCAATTATACTAAGGATTGTTCCCTGTATGTGGATGCATACCTATCAACCATTGGTATGGTTTTGGTTTAGATAGACGAACATGATCATGAACATGTGATCTACTATATGAGAAAGAGTATTTTGGACTCTGAAACCCAATACTCACATGTGGAGAAACTAGCTCTGGCCATGGTTATTGTGTTCTAGAGGTTCCATCACTACATCTTGCTCCGAACGGCCATGATATATGAATATTCTAACCCCATGTATCACATCTTCACTTGTCAAGTGCTTGGGGGAAAATACTCTCATTGGATTTTCATTCTCCAAGAATTTAAGTTGGAATTTATGAAATCTAGTTGTAAATAGTCTCTTTTCTTTGTTGAGCTTATGTGTGAACTTCCCCATATTACTGTGGAAACAAAACCCATCGATTCATTACCCTATGAATCCATGTTCCTCATTAGTACATATGATCCATGGTATGGATATTTAATTCTCTATCTCCAAACAATGATTCCAGCCTAATGCAACACGTGATGAACGACGTCGCATTCTCCATGATGCCAAATACTACCTCATTATCAATGATACATTATATTTTCGTGGCTTTGACACTATATTACAACGTTGTCTAACTGAAGAGGATGAGATAGTTTTAAGTGATTTCCACTCCACAGCCTATGGTGGTAATCTTTCTAGGATGGCTACTTCCTATAAAATCTTATGCGCTGGGTATTTTTAGCCCTCGATCCTTAAAGATTTCATAGAGACTGTCAATAAATTCCCGCCTTATCAGTTGTTTACATAAAAAAGGTACACCCATCCCGTTCTATTGAATCCTATCATAGCAGTTGATCCCTTTGCAAAATGGGGCATTGATTTCATGCATTATAGACCTACCTTGGAGGGGGTGAATGGTTACATTATTGTGGTTGTGGACTATTTCACTAAATGGGCTGAGGCTATGGCTACTTATGCCGAGGATGGAAAAACAAATGCTCTCTTTCTATTCAACCATATCATCACCAGATATGGGATCCCTAGGGCCATTGTGACTAATCACAAGTCACATTTTCAGAATAAGATGATGTTGAAATTAAGTGCTAAGTTAGAGTTTCTCCATGAAAACTCTACACCCTACTATGCATAGGCTAATGGCTAGGTTGAAGATATCAATAAAGTTAAAAACCATGCTTCAATGGATGGTAGGACAAGCCATGTCTAACTGGAATTTGCAACTATTTTCCACATTATGGGCTTACTGGACCACCATCAAGACATCCATTGGTTTTACACTGTTTCAGTTGATGTATGGACTAGAATCTACTCTTCCCATATAGTGTGAAATCCCATCTCTGAAACTCATTGTGGAATTACTATGAAGCACCATCCTAGAAGAAGAAAATTTCTTGTATCTAAACAAGCTTGATGAGACTCATCGTGATTCTACCTTAGAAAATGACTTACATAAACGACGGATGAAATCTCAATATGACATATTCGTTCAACCTCACTCTTTCAATGAAGGTGATCTGGTCTTGACCTACGACCAGAAACACGACAAGTTAGGAGTTGAAAGCTAGAATCTATGTGGCATGGGTCTCATATCGTTAGTCATTTCTTATAGAAATGGGCTTATGAGTTGATATATTACGATGTGATACCCTTGGGAGAGCCTCGCAATGGGCTCTACCTTAAAAATACTATGCCTAGGACATTTAGCATATGTTTGTTGTTTATAATATTTATAGAGAGTTGTGTTTTTTTTGAAAAGTGTGGATTTAGTGTGAATGTAATATATGTCTTTCACAACCCTACTTACGTATTCCTATGTTTAAAATGAATAGATGACCACCTATGTCAGTTTCATGGATAGTGGTAACGTTACAACTTGAATCTTGCGTCAGCATCCTGGGTACTGCAGTCTTCTGTCGATGATCTGGTGAGTTCATGAGGATCTTGTTTGGGCCCTACAACAAACAATACTCATTAGAGGAAATTTGAGGTCTAAAATGGGCCTCCTAAGGAAAATAATAAAATAATCGTTAAAATAATAAAATAATAGTTATTAATCTTGGAGGAAGAATGAAAAAAACTACTTTTTTGTGTTCGTATTTTCGACATATCTCCCTATTTTTTTACTCCAATTTTGAGTAGGAGAGCTTGTTAGATGCATAATTTAATTCCGTATCCAACAAGCATACTTTTGACGGACACTGATACCCCAAAAATAAGAAAATGTTATCATCACATTTTTCAGGTATTTCTTGTTTTCGGGGTAGCAAAGTCCTCCAAAAGTATGTAGTGTGGGTACTCATTGGATGCGGAATTAAATTCTGCATCCAAAAAGCTCCCCCTCTTGAAATTTGAGTAAAAGCACAGGGAGATATGTCGAAAATATGAACAAAAAAAGTAGTTTTATTTATGACAAATATGTCAATTCAACCATTATGGTTGACTCATTTTATTGAAATTCTATTGGTTCTTGACTTCCAACTCACAAAATTTATTGTTGGCACGTTTTCTTATAAGGCCCATTTTAGACCCCAAATTTCCTCTACTAGCAGAGTATCATGCAGTGATTGGTTTGTTGACTGAATCCATAGCTAATTATGTAAGTCAAATTACGGTTTACCTAGATTTGGAGTTGGTGGTACATCAGTTAAACCGAGACTAGACCATCTGGAACCCCCTACTCCTTCGTACATTCTGAAGAGTTAGGATTTTGGAACGTATTTTGAGCAGGTCTCTTATCAGCATATCCTGAGACATTTAAATGTTGTGGCAAATTCCTTAGCAAATTCTGGATTGGTATCTTGCTAGATTCATTTTAATTCAAATTCATACATTGAATCACGTAGATGCATAGGTAGACATTAATTCATATAGCACATTTTCACACACATATGTAAATAAAATTATATATATATATATATATATATATAAGTAGTGTTGAGATACAAAAAGACTAAAGCCACAAAATTTCAAATCACCCGAAGTCTGGAACTATCACAGTTTCAAATACATATACATAGGGAAAAAACTGAAGCTTCGAAGCTTTCAATGTAGATATAGTACAAAAATGAGGGAGACACTACAAGATAATCCTTGTGCTCATGATAGAATAGCACAACCCAATCCACTCAATGGAGTAGCCTCCAAAAATGACCTGAAGCTACTGTAGTATGGCGTTGGTAGCACATGGCAAGATCATCAATATAAATTTCAGGTATGCCTACAGTTCGTCACTGGAGGTTCTCCTCAATCTCCTAGAGTTCCTCATCTTCCTTTGTGTTCCTTACCACCATATCTATAAATTCCCCTCACCTCTCTATAGGATAATCCCCTTCCGGAAAAGAAGGACCTATGTCTGCACAAATGTTTTCTGCATATCTCAGCATTACATCATAAAAATGAAATATGAAATAAAAACAAAAACATGAATAGTGGTATATTTCTTACCTCGGTCATCCCACCGATATCCCTTTGGTAGTGGAAGGTCAGGGCCGTCTCTAAAATATGCCCCTGCATAAGCATAGTCCTCCACCATTAGTAGTTGGATTCTCAACCAATGGAAGAATATCGATCTATATGTAACCCTAGGGCCTCTGCTGCCACCATGGCATGCCATGGTATCCACCGACCTGCTCATCCGAGGGTCCTTGGCTTATAACCTGCTCAATGGTACCTGAGGTCTCATCAATGGAACCCTCTCCAAGAATAAAGATACCACTATCTCTCCATAGCTGAATTTCTTCAGCTCCCCTCTCTGACATTTGGTTAATTGGTATTTCAAGCTGATTAGTAACCCCTCTCTCCAAGAATATCGTAGGAGGCATACACTCTACTGCATATAGAATGTGAGCACATGTACTTATATGGGATGACCTACTGCTTGCAACCTTCTCGATTGTGAAGTCTATGTGTTATAACAATAATCCATCCTCATTACCTTGGTTTATACCTTAGTCAATTTCATTTGCTTCTTAGCATTAAATTGTTATGGTTTATACTTAGGGAATTTGATCTAGGAGGCGAACTAGTTATTTTCATACCTTTCACACATGCTCCAGTACTATATTTTGTCAAACCAGCACTTGTGCACCCTCCTTTAATGCCTTAGAGTGCTACATCCTTGATTTGGGTGATCTGGGTTTGATTAGGGGCGATGATGTGTGTTTTTGTCCATTTTGGCTCTCCTTGGAGAATTTATTGTCACATTGAGCCTCCTACACACCTCTAGTTTCTCATCAATGCATGATTTCCAATGATTATTGGCCCATCACACTTCATCCATGTCCACACTGTGATTTGTGACCGTTTGGGCTGAGTTGGATCTTCTTTGTTCCACCTGGGGGGGATTGAGGTCAATTTTGGCCATGTCACATGTACACTCAGATTTGGATTCCTAAGACTCATGAAGTTATCCATATGTAATATATACCTATTCTTAACATATTCAAATGTAAGGCATTTCAATAATATCCACTTTGTGTTCGCATGTGTGTGTAAATTTGTTCCTCTTTCAAGAGTTTTTGTTGGTTTTTGAAACTAACTCAAATTGTGAGAGTCTCTTGCACTCATAGATCCTACTATAGATCAAATTATCACATGGTATCAGATTTGATTGGAGTTTTATATCAATCTTGAGTGTTTGAGCTGCATTTGAGAGATTTTCTGGATAAAATTCGAGTGTTTTTGCAGGTACTTTCAACAAAATCTCACCACTAGCGCAAGTAGATATGGAGTAAAACCACATATTTCTCACTCCATTGAATTAATTCAAATGGAAGGTTGAGATGATCATTCAAATAAGATCTAAGGGTCTCTATATGGTCACCATGGGTACATAAGTGGAGCCAAACTCTATAGTAGAGAAGTCAAAATACTTCAATAGACTTGATGAGGCATTTGGATTGTTGTGTCTAAGAATTTCAAGAGATCTCCTATTTCATGTTGATAGTTTGACAACCCCAATTGATGTCTGGTAGAAGCTCAAATCTCTCTTTGGAAAAAATGATGAATTAAGGGGACATCAGCTTGAAAACGAGCTCATTATCTTGAGCCCAATGCATTTTGACACCATCCAGAAGTTCTTCACCAAATTTAAGTCTCTATTACTTCAACTCAAGCAGTGTGGAATAAAGAAGAAAGAAGATCAGATAATAATTTCAATCCTTTCGAACCTAGGTACAGAATACTTAGTGTTTGTTAGTGCATTCCTTTCTGGAAACATAACCATTTGAAATTGGCAAATGCCAACACTAGCTGGCTTCATGAAATCATTGAACCATGAGAAGGACAATCTAGTTCAGATGGGAACCATCAAAGAAAGCAAGGATCAAGCCTTTTTTTTTGGTGTTTTGAATGCCTCCAAAGGCAAGCAGAAAGTAAAGAATTCGAAACAGCTAGAGAAGAAGAAGTCAGACAGACCCAAGAATCCTGATGGGGGTCCGAATCCTTCAAAGGATAAGGACAATAAGGGAAAGGAGAGAACCAAATGAACCTATTTCCACATGGGATGGAATTCAGAGAGCTCCCACATGAAGAAGACAATTGACAAGATGGCACAACTACTGCAGAAAAATAACATCCATGTTCCTGATGGCGCAAGGAAGAAATATGGCAACTCAGGTTTCGAGAACAAGGATAAATCCCATGCCTTGGTAGCATGTTCTTCTCATCCTCCCACCTTCATTATTGATTCAGGAGCATCCATGAATATGTCCTTTTCTAGAGATATATTCTCTTCCATGCATTCGAATAGTGTCCCGACTATTTGAATGGGAGATGACTCTGAGATCCAGACAAAGGGAGTTGGCAGGATCGACCTTGACAATGGATATTTCAATGATTTCATCTATGTACCAGACTTGGAAGTAAATTTGTTTTCAGTATACCAAATGAAACATACATGAGAATCCAAGAGAGTAACATTTACTCCATATTTGGTAGAGATAGCAAAAATATCCTCCAACCAAGTTGTGTCAATGGGGTATGTATATCACCAAGCTAGAATGTATAAATTCTCAAAATTTCTTCCTAATTTTAGAGGGAAATCACTCCTATCTCATTCCAATGAGAGTTCCAAGATATGGCATGACATATTTGGACACATGAACTACAAATACCTTCAAGAACTGAAAAATGATGAGATGGTGGAAGGGCTTCCTTCAATCAAATCTTCCAATGGTGCATGCATTGGTTGTGTAGTGGGAAAGCATCCATAGCGCAACTATGAGAAGAGGAAGGCTAGGAGAGAAACACAAACACTTGGATTGGTACATTTAGACCTCATTGGTCCTTTTCCCACTCCCTCCTATGGAGGATCAAGGTATGTTCTCACTTTCATAAATGATTACTCGAGGTTCTATTGGGTGTACTTCCTTAAGTTAAAATCTGAAGTCTTTTGAAACATTGAAGATTTGGAAGGCCCTAGTGGAGAACCAAAATGGGAACAAGATTAAAATCCTTAGGACTGATAATGGAAAATAATATTTCAATAAAAATATGCAGCATATTTGTGAGGAATGTGGCATCCAAATGCAACATCTGGTCTCCTACACACCATAACAAAATGGTGTGGCAGAGAGGAAAAATAGGGCTATCAAAGAGATGGCTACATGCATGATTGAGGAAAAGGATTTGAGCTTTAAGCTATGGGATGAATCCATAAATTTTGATTCATATATTTAGAACAAGGATTTTCATAAATCACTAAAAGGGAAAACTCCCTACAAGACTTGGTTTGGTCAGAAACCCAATGTCTCACATTTCAGGATTTTTGGCTCAAGGGCATGGGCTCGAATTCCATAATAAAAGAGAAAGGCATTGCAGACAAAAATTAAAGATTGTATCATGGTTTGTTATGGTGAATAAAAAAATGGTTATAAGCTCTTTGATACATTCACACAAAAAACTTTCATTGAGAGGAGTGTGCAATTTGAAGAGGAGATCATACCATATTTTGAGCTTGCACTAGGGGAATGCTCTTCTCCCCAACACCATGATGATGTAACTGATGATTCAAACTCTGATTTTTCTGATAATCCTGATAATGAAATGGATGAAGATGAAATTTATGTACATGACTCACCTTCAATGCCAAAATGGGCTGAGAAAACCATACAACATGTTGGGGATATAGCAGACAATCCTCTAGATCCTAGGAAGACAAGATCCCAATTTCACAATGATTCTTATGCAAGTGAAATTGCTCTTGATGAGAAGTGATATATGATGATTGGATATAATACATAGTCATATCAGGAATATTTTCATGACCCAAGGTGGCAATCAGCCATGCAATATTAATTCAATTCTCTCCAAGAGAATGAGACATGGGAATTGATTCCCTTGCCTCCCAAGATGAAGCTTGTGCAATGTAAGTGGGTATTCCGAACAAAAATTTCTGCAGATGGTGCTGATATTAATTACAAGGACATATTAGTTGATAAATTATTTTCTCAATTCCAAGGATTGGACTACATCGAGACCTTTGCACCAGTCGCAAAGATGGATTCAATCAGGCTAGTTTTAGCCATTGTTGCTAGTAAGTGTTGGGAGGTTCACCACATGGATGTGAAGAGTGCATTCCGCCATGGTGAACTATAGGAAGAGATATACATGCAGAAACATAAATGTTTCCAAGAGGGTCCTTCCCTTGTTTTCAGGTTGAATAATTCAGTCTATGGGCTCAAGCAAGCCCCAAGGGTTTGTATGCTAAAATGGATAGTTTTTTTCTCTCAATTGGTTTCATTCGATGCAAGTCTGATAAAAATGTGTATTTGTAGAAAAATGATGATGTATTGAAGGTTATTGTACTATATGTGGATGACCTCTTAATTACAGGGAGCTTCACCAAACAAATTACATCAATTAAGGAACCTCTACACAGTGAGTTTGCAATGACTGATCTAGGATTGCTAAAACAATTTCTAGGATTGGAAATTGAGAAATATGAAAGAGGCATCATGCTCTGCCAACATAAGTATGCTTCATACCTGCTAATAAATTTTAAAATGTATTATTGTAAGGAAACCAAGTTCCCATTTCTTTCTAGCATAAAACTAGGTGACTTTGGTGATTCTCCTTTGGTAGATTGTTCACTGTACAAGAAACTAGTTGGTAGTTTGTTGTACCTTACACATACCAGAACTGATTTAGCTTATGCTATCAGTGTTGTAGCAAGGTAAATGTAGAAGCCACATGAGATCCATTGGAAGGAAGGAAAAAATATCCTTCAGTATGTTCATGGAACCAAGATTTTCGGGGTGGGTGATTCCATGAAGGTGGGTAACACTTTTTGGCCAAATTTGGCGATGAAAACCTGATTTTTTAATAATGTGCTAGATAGAAGCCCTTGTTAGCTGGAATATTTCACCTTCTGCGGATAGAAAGGTGTTCCACTGGTCTAAATGGTTCATATCTAGAACAAATGAAGGACAAAGGTTGAAGACCCTCCCTGAATGCCGCAGATACCTAGAATGTGATGCTTCGATAGTAACCCTATGTACCTGTAATAAGATTAAACACGCAAACACATCAAAGCTGCCAGAATATAATCTACTGATCCATGTTAGTGACTAAGGAATCTAACAGCATACATGTGAAATCAAACAACAACAATAATGTGGGACAAAAATCAACTTGCATTAAGATAAAAATGGAGAAGTTTACAACTAAGCCTTAGTGTTGACATGCATCTCCATGAAACCAAGCACTCTCATCCCCATAAGCTCCAACTCTAGTTCTCTATGCTCTTCAATGGTTTGGGCCAAGTGATCAATCCAACATCATAACAATACCTTAATAGTTCTCCCCCTCAACCATGGATATGAGCTTGTATTTATAAGGCTCAATGGCTAGGGATGGTTGAGAGATTAGTGGATGAGGTGGCCTCTAAGATCCTAGGATGAGGGATCTCAAGTTCAACTAACCCACAATGATAGGGATAAGGGAGGACACGAGGGTCATCATCTAGAAGCCTCGAGAAACTTATCTTTTTCCCTTTTTACCCAAGGTACCACATTTCTCCTTCAGTGACAGAGCAGTTCTGGTAAGAAACGCTTATGGAATAAGGGCCAAACATAGTGGCACCACTTGTGGACAACAAGGGATAGGCGGTGCGAACAAGGTACCACTCTTGGACAACTAGGAAAGCACAGTGCTGGGAATTTTCATGAAAGATTGACAATTAGCATGGGTTTCCACTCCAAGTGTTGGGATTCAAGGAAAGTAGGTATGTCAAAGGTCTTATCACATGATGGTGACAGGATTTTGGTATAACAGGATGCCCCCCAAAGCATGAGTCTTAGAGGGATACGATAAACAAGAGCTTTGAGAGAATAATTCATCGCCATGAGGTGAAAATGTCAGCTCGATCGGAGCATGTTGTCAAGTAGGCATGTGTAGTACATCAGTATGTTGACTCATAGACACAGGTGACCAAACTCATGGCTGCAGACCAATACAAGGCAGATCCATGAGAGGATTAAACAAGCATGGCTACTAGAATACAACGTATATCCATGTGATAGAGGACTCAAACTTGGACATAGCTACCATACATACAATGTAGATCTATGTCATACAAACACAAATTTGATCATAGCCATGACCATACAAATGTGTATCCATGCTAGATATACAAAACTCCATCACAACCTGGGGAAAAGAAATGAGCACTTTAAACAAATACCCAGGGTCTTCGTCTCATCTTCCACAAAGTACGATTCTATCCATGTGATTACAATGATATGAAGTCGAACATGGTAGAAACCACTTGATTACTGGCCAATGATGTGAACCATTAACAAGTGTGAGGGAGATCACCATTAATGTCAATGATTCCCAAGGTACTCTAGTACAATCTACTGAGTGTGAATAGATGTCCTAATGTCGAACACCCAGTCGATTCTATTGATCAAAGGTCAATGATGTGAACCTATGTTGAGAGCGAGAGAATCTATCATTAAGGAATACAGATCTCAAGGTACCAAATATTGTTTCTAAGACTATTTCTCGGATGATGAGCTAATGTCGACGGGAAAAGTCTCGTCGAAGGAGGGCCATGATGAGTCCCACATCGGTGACACGAAACTTGGAACATAGTTCTGGAATGATGTGAATGTCGTAACCATATGACTGACTCAAAGATACTGAAACAAAGACTGCGTAGACTCCAGAGGTAAAACTTCTTCAAATCCCTTTTGAACATTGGGCAGCATGACAAAAATACTTGGCAGCATGATTGAATGGGACAAACACACAATGCGACAGTGGACAATGCATTCTTTTGAAATACTCAAAGGAGTGACATGACTCATGAAACTGGATCATCGTGGAGATCAACTGAATACCCAATTGACTGACATGATGTGCAGACAAGTGCCATGTTCAAAGGTAATGATAAACAACTGCCATTATTTACAAAATGATTCCCTTCCCATTTCCCCCATCATGGTTGATGAGTGTCTCTTTTTGGTTTTATGAGTTCAAAGAGGGTAACAAACACTCGATATAGCTTGTTGGAAGACAAGTCCAAACTCATATGTTTTATTAACCTGGGAGAGGAGGGGTTCATTCCCAAAACGAGCCTCTCAATGTTTAATTTAACGAGTCCATTGAGAGAAAACTCGGTATCGTTCATGTTTAGAGAGTCTGAATGAATATGGAAGAAGACTCCAAAAGGGGTCCTTTTTCATATGATTTAGTCCCTAAGGCCCGAAAAAGTATAAAATCATACCTTAGGGAACTCTTCCAGTCATGATTGGCTAGAGTGTTCCTTTTTTGTAAATAGTCCTATCTGAACTGAAAAAGAGATAACCTACCATCGGACGGATGAATCTTCAAATTCTTTAACGAGCGTGAAGAAGACAAGATCGCTCGACAATCTTTTCGTATTTAGGGAGCCTAAAAAGAGTTTAAAGAGGACTCCATTAGAATTTTTCATGTTTGAATCCAAAGCACAAAAAAGTAATAAACTAAGCTCAAACCATTTTTCATGTTTTAACCAGAGCACAAAAAATGAAAAGTACACTCAACACCATCTTACTGTTTTTAACGAGCTCAAAGATCAATTGAAAGAATGCTCGAAGATTGGTTTCATTTTTACGCAAGCTTGAAACCAATGGGTAAACTATGCTTGAAAAATCCCATTAACATGATATACAGAGGTTGGAATATTGCCCCCAGCATGATTGCTAGCGAAGCTTACCCCTAGCATGGTTGTTAGCGGCTTGAAATGCCCGCAAGCTTCGTTTCATTTGACAATTCTTCTTCCATACCCAACTTAAAAACCTGGTTACTAATGTGAAAATGTTCACCAGGGGGGTAGGAAGAATGAGAATCAGGCAGGTGAAAAGAAGGTTCGAGTTCTAACACTAAAGGGAAGACTCGAATTAAGGGAAGGGGATCTGTTTCATTTTTACACAAGCTTCAAAGAGAAGGTAACTATGTTTGGAACATAGTTTCATTTTTATGCAAGATTGAAACCAAAAGGTAAACTGCGCTTAAGGAAACCTACTTCATTTTAACAAGCTTGAAATAGAAAATGATTTATGCTCAGGAATGATTTCATTTTTATGCAAGCTTGAAACCAAAAGGTAAACTATGCTTGAGGAGATCTATTTCATTTTTTAACGAGCTTGACATAGAATGGGAACTTTGCTCAAAGGCATTTGTTTCATTTTTTAATGAGCTTGACATAGAATGGGAACTTTTCTCAAAAGGCATGGTTTCATTTTTATGCAATCTTGAAACCAAAAGGTAAACTATGCTCTCGACATGGTTTCATTTTTATGCAAGCTTGAAACCAAAAGGGTAAACTATGCTTAAGGAGTGGTTTTATTTTTTAATGAACTTGAAACCAAAAGTAAACTATGCTCTCAAACCTGCTCCTATCCAACATGATATCCATAGGTTGGTAGGTTTCCCCCATTACATAAAAGCTAGCGGCTTAGCTCCATTATGATGTCCATAGACTAGAGCCATGCCCCCCATTTTACATATGATGGGAAGAAGCTAACTAGAAGAAGGGGAAGGAATCACAAGAACATGCGGCAAATTCAGGGCAGTCTGATTACTAGGAGTGATGCGATGGTCAGGTGTAACAAAGGAAAGCTAATCAATGGTCACAATCTTCCCATCATGGGGAAAATGCATAAATCTAAAGAGTGTGGACACAATAACCTTCATGGAATAAACATAATCATGTCCAAGGAGTAGATTAAAATCTAAAGGACCTTGGACCACCATAACATCAATACAAATACTTTTTTCTTCCAAAGTAATAGGAAACTGAGGAAGGATCCCTGTAGGCATTGTAGGTCTTCGATTAGAAGCCATTATCTAATCAGTGGCTGGAAAAAGCTGAGGAGAACCTAAATCTTGCCAAGCAGTTGAGGATAGAATACTAACAGAATCCCCTTCGTCAACAATAGTGCGAAGTATCTGCCTAGCAGTAACATTCACAACTATCTGGAAAGGAACACTCGAATGAAGATGAGACTCTGTTAGGTTACTCCAGTCAAAGGAAATAACCTCACTATTCAGAGAGGGTTCTATCGAAACAGACAAAATTTCCTCTTATCGAAAATAATTAGAACGAAGCATAAACACTTTGGCAGGTTTTGGTTCATTTTCTATTGGAAGAGAAGAACAAGATGAAGATTTGGTCAAAGAGACTACTTCAGTCTTAACACTCTCTAATGAAAGATTAGGATTGGGTTGAAATGACACTGACTCGACCACTTTAACTTCACTCTCCAAAGGAAGAGTGGGATCAACCACAAATAAATCTGAATCGACCACTTGGTCAACCAGTGGGGGATCGAGGGATAACTTACTATCACTTCTTGGAATCACCTGTTTATGATCAGCAATATTTTCCAACCAACATGAAGCTTCATCCATGCTTGGACAAATAAAAGTACAATGCATAGCCTTGCATATAAAACAAGGATACAAGACTTTACCCTTACGACCTTTTACCAATGGGTCACTGGTTGAGGGAGTATCATCAACATGATGATTAAAGGTTGAGGACATAGACAGTTTGGACCTTTTAGACCATTCTTCTTGTACAGGGGAGAGACTAGGACACTCCTTAAGAAGGTGGTCCCCCTTGCAAAGCTTACAAGGGAACTTGGGTTTTTCGAGTGTTCTCTTAGAATGAGCACCATCAAGAGCAGATGGTTGCTACTTTTTCTCTTTCTTATCCTTGTTCTTCATACCCTTCCCTTTCTTCTTCTTCTTATCCACATGACTACTAACCATAGAGATTTGGTCAAGTGAAGAAGAAGAAAGGGATGAAGCAACAACCGACAAAGAAGGAGAGGGATTAGGTTGAGGTTGATCCTCTCCCGGAGGAGAGGTGACATTTGAGACATTAGGTGTAACAGGAATTACTGGATTAAAAATCCAGATCAGTAATCCTATAGTTAATCCAGGAAGATTCAGAGTGGTAATAAAGGGAGGACCAATACCTTCACTTGGAGGGAATACAAAAGCTGCACCTTGGAAAGGGACCTCTTGAGTGGTGTACCTCTTGAGAACAAAGCAAAAGAGAGAGAAAACTAAAGCTTCTCTTTGAAATAGACAAGGAAATGAAGAACCAATCTTCCCTACCAAGCACTCAAAAAATCAGCATGCAAAAGGAAACAAGAATCACCCCAAACAAAGAAAGACTCAAAACAACATGGATCACTCATGCATTCCAAGTCCAAAACAAATCGAAACCTACTCATGAAAATGAAATGTATATTTCCAATTCCAATGAATAATATCTACAGAAAAGAGCAAGAGGTTTCAAGCAAAGAAAATAATGCAAAATCCAACGCAAGAAACATAGACTCTCTTTGAATGCAAAGGGAATATAACAATCAAAGCGACTGCAGAATACACAATTCAAAAACACACTTCATTTGCATCAAAAAGTAAGCCAAAAACACACAAAAATCAAAATACAAAGTTTGGAAGAGGGCCTACCTAGCACTGCGCAGATGAAGCTGCTAATAGGCGGTTTTGAGGCAGAACCTCTCCTTGCTCACTGGATTCAGGTGGTGGCACCGCTTATGGCTAACTGGACTCAGGCGGTGGCACCACTCCTTGCCAACAGAACATGTGCGGTTCCCTGTAAAAATACAAAACACAAAGAGAATGATAGATCAAGTCATCAATATAGCAGATCAGGGTAAAAAATGATAGATTGAGAGTGAGAAAGAGCATGAAAGGTCGAATATAGTTTACATATAAACAGATCTGGAAGTTTCAAACCAAAATCCACTGAGTCAGATAGTAGACCTGACTGAAGAGAGTTGGAGAAGGAGCTTGGATTCGGACAAGAGTTGAAGAACCGAGGAAGATCAAAACAACTGATACATATATCTATTCCCCAATGGAGTCGCTAGACTTGTTAGTTGGAATATTTGACCTTCTGTGGACAACAAGGTGTTCCACTAGTCTAAATGGTTCAGATCCAGAACAAATGAAGGATAGAGGTTGAAGACCCTCCCTGGACGCCGTAGATACCTAGAATGTGATGCTTTGATAGTAACCCTGTGTACCTGTAATCAGGTTAAACATGCAAACACATCAAAGCTGCCAGAATATAATCTACTGATCCATGTTAGTGACTAAGGAATCTAACAACATACATGTGAAATCAAACAACAACAATAATGTGGGATGGAAATCAACTTGCATTAAGATAAAAATGGAGAAGTTTACAACTAAGCCTTAGTGTTGACATGCATCTCCATGAAACCAAGCACTCTCATCCCCATAAGCTCTGACTCTAGTTCTCTATGCTCTCCAATGGTTTGGGCCAAGTGATCAATCCAACATCATAACAATACCTTAAGAGTTCTCCCCCTCAACCATGGATATGAGCTTGTATTTATAAGGCTCAATGGATAGGGATGGTTGAGAAATTAGTGGATGAGTTGGCCTCTAAGATCCTAGGATGAGGGATCTCGAGCTCAACTAACCCAAAATGATAGGGATAAGGGAGGACACGAAGCTCATCATCTAGAAGCCTCGAGAAACTTCTCTTTTTCCCTTTTTACCCAGGGTACCGTGTTTCTCCTTCAATGACAGAGCGGTTCTAGTAAGAAACGCTTATGGACTAAGGGCCATACGTGGTGGCACCGCTTGTGGACAACAAGGGATAGGTGGTGTGAACAAGGTACCACTCCTAGACAACAGGGAAAGTGCAGTGCTGGGAATTTTCATGAAATATTGACAATTAGCATGGGTTTCCACTCCAAGTGCTGGGATTCAAGGCAAGTAGGTATGTCAAAGGTCTTATCACATGATGGTGACAGGATTTTTATATAACAACCCTCAAAACGTATATATGCCATGTGAATTTCAACTTGCAGTAAAAAAACAAATTGTAGAATATTATGTTGGCTTCCCAATGATATTTTTTTAAAATATTCTGATGTCATTTAATGTGTGAAATTTCGCATTTAATGAACTATGTGACCTTAAAAATTTGAAGAAGTTAATAAGTTGCTCGTGTCCATCCCCAATAATTCAATCTTACATTAATAATTCAAAATTATATATATATATATATATGAGCATGATCTACACAAAATGCACTGTGGTCTACATATTTTTTTGTTAATTTATTTCAAAATATACAATTATTTATTATTTTTCGAAAGTGACCAAATCTGATTTCAACATCATTTTATACACATGTGTGTCCATCCCAGGTTTTTTTTCATTGTTTTCAAAAATTGAAAAACCAAAAATACCCTTTTGAAAAGGACCCGTTGATGTGTGGGCTGTCCATTTTTAAGAAATTTTTGGATGTGTATTTTTTACCCTACGTATTTTTCTTTGAGCTGCTTCGAAGTTGTTGTGAGGTTTTCTAAGTGTAAGTTTTAGAACTAATTAAGAAAAAAACCCATATGAATTCCAAAATGCATGCATGATACCTCAATGGATAGAGGATTCGGTTATGAATCTATCAGTATAACCTCTGCTCAGTTATGTGTCATGAATGGCACGGTTTACACCCCTAGAAGACACAGAGAAACATTGATTTTCCTGTAAGAGGGATAATTCTCTGTTTTTTTAGGCCCTCGATCAAGGTATTGAGCTTGATCAAGGCATTAACATCCCTTGATCGAGGTTTTATTAAACACTCGACCGAGCTACCGTTTAAACCTCTTTTTATATTTTTTTTGCACGAGGACCTTGATCGCAACCTTAAAAGCTCAATCAAGATTTTCTTAAAACCTAGATAGAGGTTTTTTTAAAACCTAGATCAAGGTCTTAAAACCTAGATCGAGGTTTAAACCTCGATCGAGGTTTTTTTAAAACCTAGATCGAGGTCTTAAAACCTAGATCGAGGTATTATTAAAACCTAGATCATGGTTTTGTTAAACCCTTGATCGAGGGTTTAAAAATTGCTCGATCGAGGTATGTTTTTGTGTTTTTTTTGAAAGCTCCTTGCCAAAAAGTGTAACCCAGATCCATGGATGCACACGGGTACAACATGCAACTAGTTCTTCACTGGAACTAGTAGGATTTCTTGATTCGGATTGGGATGGAGATCCCAATGACAGAAATTCCACTTCAATTTTTTTTTATGCTTTCTTATGGTCCCTTTTTCTAGTCAAGTAAGAAACAATCCAAAATTTCTCTTTGTTTAGCTGAGGCTGAATATAGGGGAGTAGTGAATGCAACCACACAATGTGTGTGGTTGTAAGTTATTCTTTAGGAGCTTGATGTTGCATTTGATTCACCCACTATAATTTGGTTTGAAAATAAAAGTGCCATAAAGATATCTATAGATACAGTACAGAGGCAGAGGACCAAGCACATAGAGATCCATATACACTACATTCGGGGCTTAGTGCATGACAGGGTGATTTCCTTGCAGTATTTCCCATCCACTGAGCAAACTGTTCACATATTCACCAAGAGTTTTACTGAGAAAACCTCCACTTGCTTGAGATAATTTCTTAGAGTGAGTGGTGGACGAGTATGGCTTCCATTCACCTATATTTTTTCAGGCCCATGCCCATTTTTTAGGGGATGTTTTGTTCCCATGAGGTTTTTCTCTTTTCCTCACTTTTCATGGACAAATAAATTTCTGTTTGTATTGAGGTGACTTGATCCTTTGTTGCCAAGGCCTCCAATAATATTTTGATGAGTTGTACTAAGTCATGGTTAATGGGGACTATTATAATAGTAATACATCCTTAATACCTTGGTTTATACCTTATTCAATTTCGTTTGCTTCTTAGCATTAAATTGCTATGGTTTAGACTTAGGGAATTTGATCCAGGAGGTGAACTGGTTATTTTCAGACCTTTCACACATGCACTAGTGCTATAGTTGGTAAATATAGCACATGTGTGCCCTCATTTAATGCGTTTGAGTGCTAAATCATTGATTTGGATGATATGGGTTTGACTAGGGGTGCTAATGTGCATTTTTGTCCATTTTGGCTCTCCTAGGAGCATTTATTGTCACATTGAGCCTCCCAAACACCTCTAATTGCTCACCCACGCATGACTTGGAGTCATTATTTCCCCATAAAACTTAATCCATGTCCAAACCATGATTCATGACCATTTGGGATGATTTGGAGCTTGTTTGGTCCACCCAAGGGGGACTGAGGTCAATTTTGGCCATGTCACATGTACACTCAGATTTGGCTTCCTAAGCCTCACAAATTGATCTATATGTAATATATACCTATTCTTAACACATTCATATGTAATACAGTTCAATAATATCCACTTTTTGTTCACATGTGTGTGTAAATTTGTTCCTCTTTCAAGCTTTTTTGTTAGCTTTTGAAGATAAATCGAATTGTAAGAGTCTCTTATGATCCTCTATCCTACTATAAATCAAATTATCATACAATGTTCCTCAGGAGTCTATCCACTATGTGTTTGATGGCAATTTTCCCTCCTTGGGAATGATTCCCCACGGAGTAGTACTCGTCAATCAAATCATCAACAGATAACTCATTTCCTTGTGGACCTGTCAATGCTACTGGTCTCCCCGTACAGGAAAATACAGTTAAAAAATAGATGTATTCTGCATCTATAGTAAAAATTTGGGTCCCAACCATGAAATGTTGTTGATTTGGGTCCCACATAAATATCATGTGCTCCAGTAGACACACGTATTCCCTCATCCATGGTAATATGAATAATTTGAGGAGCCCACACTCAGAGAGGGCCCTCACTGTCATTAGGTTATTTTTCGCTTGAAGATAATCCAACTCATGTTGTATTTCTTTTCGAATCATCATTTTATCAGTGGTTTTCCTGCCAAAAACAATTTAAACATCCATTAGAAGCATGCTAAAACCTTTGGAAGAAATAAAAATTACAAAAGAGTGGGTATTTTTTTATTTTTTGAAGTGACCTAGCTATCAACGCACTTCTTGTAGGAGAACAGAGCATCGACTCTCTTTCCCTATGCTAACAGAGTGCCCTAGGAACTTTTCCCTCTTTCGAGGGGTGCATTGGTGCACCTCCTGAAAGGGAGAAAAGCATCAGTATGGGAACTATTTGTCCCCTTGGATAAATGCTCCAAAAACTCAATTAAATGACTTAAAATAAAAAAGGGCACCATGAGAGTGAAGGGATAAATTTTAGCTCTTACCTGATACAAACCATTTGAGCAAAGGTGGTCTAGAACTCCCAGAATCCTTGTTTGAAAATCAACCGTGTTTGCACAAAATTCACTCCAACACTATGGTAAATTCACAATGGTAAAAAAATAGTTACTATTCCCCTTTTTATATCAATTTTCAATTTTTATTTAAAATAATTGATAAAAAATTTAAAGTTTTAGGGTTTTTTCCATGTGTTTCCTATAGTTTTCATAGTGAATTTCTTCTAGATCCGTTTTCGAAGGTTTCATGTCATTTTTGTGACGCATTTGGTTATGTTTGAGTTTCTTTTGTCTTTTTCACACTCTGAGTCAAAATGAAAAAGTATCAAGCATCTTTTATACCTTTGACATGCTCATTAAAAACTCAATGAAGAGGTATCGAGCACACTTTACTATTTTTCAGACTCGTTAAAACAGGATTATGAAAAAAGAACACCCCTTATGGAGTTACCTTTAGGCTCTTTTCAGACTCCTCAAATACGAAAAGATCGCTAAGAGAACTTGATGCTTTCATGCAGCTTGCAAAAGTTTTTAAATGATCGTCTAGTCGAGGATAGTCTACCAATTTTTTGGATCGATTAGACTCATTTATGAAAAAGGTACACTTTATTTTATCACAACTAGAAGAGTTCTCCTAGGAATTAGTTTATACTTTTTCAGGCCTCGGGGACTAAATTTACAAAAAACTCCACCCTGGAGTCTTCTTAGTAATTTCAAACTCTCTAAACATGAAAGAATGACTGAGTTTTCTTTCATCCGACTCATAAAATCAAACGATAAAGGACCCTTTAGGGGAATGAACCCCTCCTTTCTCGGGTTCATAAAAATGCATGAGAATGGACTCATCACCTACTGAGCTACAACAAGTGTTTATTACCCTCTTTGAACTCATTAAAATGAAAAGAGATACTCATCCATCATGATGGGGAAATTAAGAAAATGGGAAATGTATTTTCATTTGTAATTTTTGGCAACTCATAGTCCACATTTTCACATGGCACCTATCTGCATTTTCATTTTCAAGCAGTTGGGTATTCAGCTTGTCCTTGAGTCGACCCACTTTCGTGAGTCATATAACTCCTTTGAGTCAATTCAAAGAATGCATCATCATATCCTTTCATTACACCTGGCATCTATCTCATTGAAACAATGTTTTGATGTCATTTGTCGTATTCTTCAATGTTCAAAGGGAGTCTCCTTTGCAATCAACCTCTTCAGTTACCTTAAATTGCTTCGAAGTCGGTCATATCTGAGTCATTCCTATGGTTTTTTCGTCACATCAACATCATCTTTTGTTCCATGTTTCGTGTCCATTATGGGGGAATCATCATGGCCCTCCTTCGATGAGTCTATTCCTATTGACTTCAACACATCCTCCAAGAATTGGACTTAGAAACTAAGTCAAGTACCTTGAAGTATGCATGCCTCAATGGAAGGATTCCTCACTTTCAATAGTAGGTTTTCATCAACGACCTTTGATTGGAATATTCTACTAAGTGTTTGACTTCAATTCCTTTATTCACAATTGGGAGAATGTACCGAGATACCTTAGGAATCATTGACATCAATGGTGATCTCCCTTGCACTTGTTAAAAGTATACATCAATGACTAGAAATCAAGTGGTTTCTACCATGTTCGACATCAGGGAATCTATTCACATGATTAGAATCATATTTTTAGGGATTTTAATGAAGACCATCAGTGGTTAGGTATTCACCTGAATATGTGCCTATCCTCAGGTTGAGATGGAGTATTATTTGAAGTAATGTCATGGATCCACATTGTATGTTCAGTGGTCGTGTTATGTATTGAGTCTGGATAAGATGGATCTACTTTGTATGTTCTGTATCCATGTTCAGTTTTTAGTTTGATTGATCATGGATCTACAATGTATTCTTGGTATCCATGACATAGTCATCACCCATGGATCTGCAGTGTATTGGTTCGTATCCATGATTGAGTCAGATAGTTGGTCGTTGGTCTTGCATCAAATGTAAACTCATCTATATTTTTCTTTTGATACCAAATCAACATCTAGAAAAGTATTTTACCAATCACATCCCTCTAGATTCATACTTTTGGGGGCACTCTGTTGCACCTAAAATCTCTACTAAATTCTCAATACCTAAAAATCCCTAGACAATAACTCTTTTGGATACTTTTTTCCCACTCCTAACCTGGATGGCGTACTTTTCCTTCTATGACAGAGTGCCAAGAAGGGTTGGCACACCTTGCTTGGTGACAATAGGTGTCCATGGTGCCCATTGCTTCACTACAGGGTGTCTTAGTGCACTTACCCTCATTGCAAGGAGTTCCAACAAGCTTTAAAAGGAAAAAATAGAAGTTTCGAGAGGCTTCCAAGTGAAATATCTCATGGAGGATGATCCTATCCACTTGAAAGAGCTAGCACTTAATCTCCTAGCCCATAGGGATTATTCCCTATCCTCTTCCCAAAATATATAAACTCATTTGGGCTTCCCTTGGCCTATAAAAAAAAGATTCATGAATCATGTGAGGGGAGACCAAGAAGAGAATCATTATGATGTTGGATTGAAGTAGGGTATTGAGGCAAAGTTGAGAGAGTGTTATGGTCAAAGAGTTTGTATTAGTGGTGTTGGTTGTGGATCCTAATATTTCATATCCATAGATATTTTTCAGTCATGTTTGTACCCCATCTATAATGTACACTCGTTCCCCCACTTTAGCCAACAGTTTTGTGGACCCATGGTATTGGGTTGACCGTAGTATTTTCCCATGGTATTTCCACCTTAAAAGAAAAGAATTGTAATATGACTGTGTATTTTATTGTATTGTATTGTAAAAAATATTTATGATTTTGTAAGAGAGACTGTGAGAGTGTGAATAGGAAGTGCAGCGGTATTGATGTAGGTTGTATCCCTTCATCTTTCTGGACGGTAATAAAAGGACTGGAGATTTATGTGTGGACATAGGCCATTGTTAGGGTGAACCACGTTATATGTGTGTCTCTCTATAATGTGTTTAATGTGTTTTGCATCTTGTTTAATGATTTAACTGTATATCTATTATTGCTCTGCGTTCCTGTTTTCTAACAAGTGGAGAGTTGTGTGAGTGTGTCAAAGACCTTGTGGAGAAAAATCTATTGACATAAAGGCTTTGGTTGTAGATTTATCTTTTCATTATTTAATACAAAAGTGTTTCCCTTTCCCATATATGATTTATGTGAATATTGATAATTTATTATTAGATTCATTGATCACTAATTTAGATTATTGATTTATCTTGTTACTCTCATCCCTTGTCTTGTTTCTTGTGTTTCTTTGTAGATATAGTAGATCACATCAAGATCAGTGAAAAAAGGACAAGCCTTCAAATCTAAGGTAAGATAATTTTTTATTCAAGTAGATTAGTTATCTAGGGAAAGGATATGTTGATGTGTCTTTTTGTTCTAGACTTGTAGCATACAGGCTAAAGGAACAAGCAGTCTCTGCATCAGTTGAAGTGTTCCTGGAAAAAATCACTTTAGATATGTCATTTACTGTCTGAAATCTTATTTAATCCATTTTATTAGTCAGAACAAACCTCTAAACCTTGTTCCTAACCCTTGGTTGATTGGATATGAGAAAAGTGCTTCCTACTTTCACAGTTAGGTGACCCGGAAGCATGGGAGTAATTTTTAGCATAGATAACTCTAAAACCTAAATGGTACCTGATATAAATGTGTTAGGGAATACACTATACCAATACTAAATTTTGTCATTGATTGCTTCCATCATATGTTTCTTCGGGTATTCATTTCTCAAAAAAAATACCCCTATTTTCCTAGTTCCAATTTAACTGATTGAATGCACAAGTTTGGTTCAAGAATTTTAATTTAATTTGCAACAAGTTTAATTTTCTGATCTCCACATCAGATCTCAGAACATTACAACTCCTTTTACAATTAGACAACCCACATGACATATTACATTCAAGTAACCTGCGTACCACGCCAGGGATCTTATTTTCACTCGAATAACCTGTCTCAAGACAGATTACATCCAAGGAAAACCTGTGAGATTCACTAGGACTTATTACATCCAAGGAAAACTTATAATATTGAATATTTCCAAGAATCCTTCTTCACCAGGATGTTTCCCACTCCGAAAACCTGTCTCATTTCTCGTGTGAGATATTATGCATCTGCTATTTCTAGCATATAATCATATCAGGACTAATTACATCCAAGGATAACCTGAGAGATTCTCCAAGACTTATTACATCAAAGGAAAACCTATAAGACTAATTACATTTGAGAAACCTATGATATTTTCCAATATTTTACGCTCAGACAACCTGTCTCTCTAGCTATGCTAGAACACATCACTCCCTCTTTCGAGGGGTTTTGATCTGGATCACACCAAGTCGTTCTCTGAAGTACTCAAACTTCACTCCCTCTAGAGGCTTGGTCAACACATCAACTATATGCTCGTTTGTTTCCATGTACTAGAGATTCATTGCTCCTCTCTACACCATATCTCTGATATAGGGGAACTTGATCTCGATGTGCTTCGACTTGTCATGGAACACATGGTTTTCTAATAGCTTCACACAACTCTGCAAAAGATACAAGTCACATCCAACTGGATATCAAACAATTTAGATCATATCTTTCATAGCCACATGATCTCGAAACTATCCAATAAAGCATCAACATACGCTGCCTCTACTATACTCAGCACCACACATGATTTCTTCCTTTTGAACCAGGAGATCATTCCATATCCCAAACTAAAGCAGCAACCTAAGGTGTTCTTCCTTTTAGTGGCACTACTTGCACAATATGAATCAACATAACCATGTAGGTTAATATTTTGATACACATCATATTTGATCCCATAATACACTATACCTTTTAGGTACCTCAATACATTCTTTCCAGCTATCAAGTGAACATGTCTTGAATCCATCAGGAAGTGACTCAGAGTGTTCACTGCAAAGCATATGTCTGTCCTCGTATTCATCAGCTACATCAATGATCCAATCATCTGATGATACATCATGGAATCAACCATATAAAATGAAGCATAACTCAGAAGCTTCAAGTTAGATTCCATAAGTGTGTCTATTGCCTTGCAGTCCAACATTCTGAATCTCTTCATAATCTCCACTGCATACTTTCCTTGACTAAGGAAGATCCATTCTGCACTTTTCCACACCTCCATTCCTAAGAAGTAGTGCATAATACCTATGTATTTCATATCAAACTCTGTAAAAAGTCTCCTCCTTTCATATTTAATGAGTTCCTCTTCGCCTGTTAGAAACAAGTCATCGACATATAGGAGCATCACTAGTCTTTCATCTTCAATATTGAAGTAAAGGTTGGGATTCGTTTTACTTTTTGTAAATCCTAGGCTCATCAGGAAGTTATCCATCATGTCATACCATGTCCTTGGTTCTTGTTTCAATCCATACAAATCCTTCTTCAATTTTCACACATGGGTCTTCATGTCATGTGTCTTGAATCCCAGTGGTTGTTCCACATATACTTACTCCTTGACTACACCATTCAAGAAAGTTGTCTTGACATCCATCTAGTGTATCTTACATTTCATAACTACTTCCAATGCAAGTATGGTCCTAATGGAAGTGTACCTTGCCATGGGTGTAGATGTCTCTTCATATTTTATTCCTTCTTTCTATGAGAAGTCTCGTGCTACGAACCTATCCTTATATTTATTGATGCTTACATTTGCAACTTTCTTGATATTATATATCCAATTCAAATTCCCGGCAGAATTCTTTTTCGGTCTCGAAACTATCTCCCAGAAATCATTCTTCATGATTGACTGATACTCCTCGATCATAGAATCCTTCCATTATTTCTTTTCTACAACCTCTTCATAGGCGAAAGGTTCTCTGTCAATGATTTCACATAACTATTGTATGGCTTTTCCCTTTTTTGTTTCTCCATGTATTCCTTCTAGAGCATCATACCTTTATGCTTCTCGTATGAGATCCCATGCCCATGTTGGTTTCCTCTTGTGGGAGTCCTTCTCAAGGATTGTCTCTACCAGATATTGTGAATCTTCCATGTCGTGATCTTCATGGTCTTCTAGAATTTCTTCTCCAATTTCCTTATCTTGGGCTCTCGTATCTTCAGGTTCCTTGAACTCTTGAATAGGTGTCCTCTAGATCTGAAGTATGTCGAGTCTTCATCAAAGGTTTCATCTCTACTGATGTCGATCTTCTTAAATCCTGGAAAGTATATTTAGTAGGACTTTGATCTATCATTGTATCATATGAATATTAATTTCTTCCCAGAAGGATCAAGCTTGGCCCTTTTCTCCTTTGGGATATTTATGTACACCGGGAAGCCAAATATTCTCATATGGATGAATTCTGGTTTTTCTCCTGAGAAATCCTCCTCAAGAGTCTTGTTTTCAAGTACTTGATGAGGAGTATGTATTTGTACATACACAACTATCCTTGTTGCATCCTCCCAAATGTGCATAGGAAGTTCCTGGTCATGCAACATTGTTTTTCCTTCTTCAATAATGGTTCGGTTCCTTTTTTATGCAACCCCATTCTATTGAGGATAGTATGGAGTTCTCAAATCCCTCTCAATATTGCACTATGTGTAGAATTCCTTGAATTATTTCAAGGTGAATTCTCCACCATTATTTGAGTGTAGAATATTGATCATCCTATTGGTTTGGTTCTCAACCAAGGCTTTATATTCCTTAAACTTACTGAAAACTTCATTTTTCCCTTTCAAGAAATATATCCAAGTCTTACATGATAAATCATCTATAAAGGAAACATAGTACACATACATTCTTAATGAGATAGAATACATGGGTCTATATACATCCGAGTGTACTATCTTTAGTATTTCTTTGGCCTTGATCTCACTACTGGGAAATGTCTTCTTTGCATTATTTCCTTGTGCACATCCTTTGCAAATTCCTTCATGCTTTTCCTGGATCTCTAGCAGTCCAAAGACTACTTTGATTTCCATCAGTATTGATCTGTAGTGCACATGTGCAACCCTTTTGTGCCATAGTTCACTTGGTCCAATTAACTCATGAACCAGTGCTTGTTCAGGTTGTCCCTTTAGCTTGTACACGCCTCTATCTTTTTCTCCAATCAGTGTTGCATCCTATGTTTTATTACCTATAGGACACATTAGAACTTGGCCATCGACAAATTCAGCTCTAATTCCCTTTGCATCTAGTGCAGAGATGGACATAATATTCTTCTTCATATACATCCTTCATCTTTAAGGATTTCCCGTAGTCAAGCTTGTATGAAGCTTCTCCACTCCCTTTTATGGGGTATTGGTAATCATCCCCAAGCTTAACCTTGTGAGGTGACTCATGTTCAGACATATTAATGAAGGATTACTTGTATCCTGTCATGTGTTCAGAATCTCCACTATCCACAAGCCAATCATTGCTTCTATGTGAGATAGTTCCAGTAAGTGTTGATATTAGAAAATACTCTTTATTTGAATAATCCTTCTCTCTTATGAATATTTTTTTTGTTGGTTCATCCTCTTCGACAACATGAGCATGGTGTCTCCTTTTCCTAATGGGACAATATCTTGCAAAGTGTCCATTTTCATCATAAGGATAGCATCGAACATTTGAAGGATCTCTCTTGGTATTCTTTTCTTTCTTGTCCTTCTTCTTCTTGTGATGAAATTTATCCTTCTTCTCCTTCTTCTTGAAGTTATTCCTAGTGTGAAATATGAGATATTGATCTTCAATTTATCCCTTCTTCTCTTCTCTTGTCACGAGTCGAGATTCATCTTGTGCACATTATTCTCAGAGTTTGTTGAAATAGATAAACCTCCTTATTGCACAAATTCCTTGAATGAATGAGTACCATGATCTAGAGAGAGGATTCAAGGTAGTCATTACAATTTCTCCTTCTTTGACATTCTATTCAACCGCTTCAAGTTTTTCTTCGATTTGAGAAACCCTTGTGAAGTAAGACTGTATAGTCTCAGAGTTCTGATTCTTCACATTCTTTAATCGGTTCCTCAAAGTAATCTTCCCATTGATGTTCTTTCCTTTGAACATCTTTGTCAAAGCATTATATACTTCCTTCGGTGTCTTTAATGAATACACATGGGGGATGAGGTGATCCCTAATATAATCTATAATTATTCTCTTGGCCTTATCCATTCTTCTCTTATGAGTAGCCTTAGCCTCATATCCCTCTGGTTTTGGAACCTCCTAGTGATGTACTGATCCAAATCATTTCCTTCAAGGATCAGAGATATTTTGTACTTCGATTCTTAGAAGTTATCATCCCCTCCAAGCTTGTCCTCAAGATGACTATGGTGAGTCATATTTTCAAATGAGAACGTCAAATTTAAATAGAAAAGATTTATATCTTAATGATTTGAGGTGTCTAGCATAGTTCCAGAGATGGATGACCTAGGGTTTGTCAGAGAAACCATTATTTTCCAAACTTGGAGTGTGGGAATTCTGTTTGGATAGAAAGATGCACCTCCTTGAGGAAATTTTCTCGGCAAGGTCACTTTCTGAAGGCTGAGGTGGGAATCCTCATAAACTTGATTCCCTAGTTTCTCCTGGAACTAGTGATAGGGTCAAAAATGAAACTTCTTCAAATATGAAACTGCTTCCACCAAAATATGCTCCCTACTAAGTTGAGTTATCCTAGTCCTCTTTTCTTGATGATTTGTGGAGAGAACACCTTGAACTAGGAAGCCCTAGTTTCTACAGCTGCACATTTCCTTCTTTAAGAGAGGATCTAATTCCATGTTAGTTTTTATAAATATTATTAGTTTAAATATAATATTTGTATGAAATAATAACAAGTACAAATATATGCATAAGATATAATAGATACATAAGAAAAAAATATTTTCACCATGGAAACCATAAAGGAGAAAACCCTGTAAACTTCCTCATAATAGTACAATCACAAAGTCTGTTTCATAAGATGATCAATCCCAATAATAAGAAGTATTCAAAAGCTATCTATCTCTCCTCCCTTGTATCTCTCTCTCTCTCTCATGCAAATTTGAGTGAGTGTGAGGTGTGTATAAATGAGGGAGGGTGCCTCCCTATTTATACTAATCAAGTGACTAACCTTTTACATGACTGGGTTGACCTGTTTCACTAATAGGGCTGAATTCTCCTAGAGAGAATCCAAATACACATTACATGATGCCACACTGGGGACTATTTCCCCCACTTACAATGGAGGTTGTACCTCAATGTCTAGATGCAATAAAAACATCCCGCAAGGAGGTAAGCACATCTCCAATGGGGTAAAAACAACATACAATGATAATATACATTAGAATATCTTCTGAAGTTACAAATACATCAACAATTTTGAAGCAACCATTTGTCAGAGCTCTAAAACAATTAATAAAAAAATAACTAGCGGGAAAGTGTAGTTTATCCATGGAAAAAGTTGTTTATCATGTGGAGAAAATCCATGTGGAGAATGCTAATATCCTAAGTGGGAAACCTTTCTTATAATACATACAATAATGTAATTTCAAACCAATATAAATTAGCAAGAAGGGAAAGCAAGGTTCTATGATGGAAACTGTTGCATTTGAATTTGAAAGTTCCATTAGCCTAGCAATATAAATATTGAATTTTTTGCATTGCATAGGCAACAACAATTTTGGAAGAATCTTTCATGAGAAAGCTTCAAATTTGAGTCTATGCAATTTTATTTGGGAAAATTTTTCTCAACTGCAAAATAAAAAACTATCAACAATGAAAATCTAAAAAAAGAATAGTTATTCCTTTTAAAAGAATCAACAAAAGACAAACAACAAGCAAGATGCAGAGAGGAGGACACTTTGTGGCTTCTGTCTTATAAATTCATGGGCAATGCTTATAAAATCCAAGTGCTACAAATCTCCAAACTTTGTTCACCAATTGATCTTGAATTGTTCTAGGATTTTTTATCCGCAAGAATACTATCTATAACCACACATTTTTCAAATGAGCCGTATTTTTCTAAAAATGGTAAAAAATTCATTTTGGTTCATAGACAACCTTGCATTTCTAAGAACAAATCACTAATGTTGCAGTAACAGTTGAGGGAAATACATACTTGACAATTAAATGGTGTTCACACTTTGCAAATGCATATATTAGTAGACTATGAAACAATGTTGATTTACTAATATAATTTTTTTGCGTTTGAATATTCTAGGTATTTGACCAATAGCCATTTGATCTAGTATTCATAGCATTTCATGTAATAGTATGCCATGCAATAACAATTTGTGCTAATGGACATTAGATACAAAACAATACAAAAGTGTTGTATAAGAACTAAAGCAAGTGGATGATCTTTCAAACCTTTCTTTCATGTGTGTGAATAACATATTGATCCCTAGAAACTTATTCCATGCATTTTCCAAGGGAAAACCTCTACGTATAATGATGCTCAAGTACCTGAACTATAACTAATGCAATGTTAGATAGGAAGAATACAAAAATAGCAATAGAATAATATCCGGAACACTTGTTTTAAACAAAGAGAATGTTAAATACAGTTAGCTTCATTTTTTTTCCATGCACAAGCAAGAAAGTGTTCAAACTTTATATTCATATTAAACAGTAATCTAAATTAGGTCACAATATAGTTAAGAAGAACTATGAAAAGAATAGGAATTTATTTCAGAAATTCAAAGACATGCAAGATTATAAAAATATGCATTGATCAAGAATAAGAGGCCTTTACATACTATTTGATTTGTAAAGGAATCCAATGTCCAAGTAATGTTTTTTTACTCTTCTTTTGAAAATTGGAAAATGCTTTATATTTGTTTGTTTTTGTTTTTTCCTTGAACCAACATTTAAAATTTTTCTTAGTCCATGTCAAGAAAAGGGAAATTTTAAATGCATGTACAAAATAAATGTAGAATTTTTTTAAGTTGAAAAGACTCTTTTGCAACAAATAAAAATATTTTGATCGAAAAAAAAGGAAAAAGGAAAAAAACCATCATCAGGAGTCATTCTCCAGACTTTTGTTGTCTCAATTTGGGACTTGTGTTGTATCAATTCCCATCTATATCCTCATGTGTTGAGGTGGGATGCTAGTACTGTAGTCTTGTCACTATATCAAGACTAGTCTTTGTTGTATCGAAAATATAGACTTTTGTTGTATCAAGTCAATGATTCTCATAGACGATACCCTATGAGATGGATATCCAATTGTGGAGGTATAATGATTTACTTGTTAAAGAGGTGATGCTATCTAATGTATTACTAACCTTGGTCATTTGAGATGGATAAATCTATTAAGTATCCTCTAGAGACTAATCACCTCTAGATTGAATTACTTTAGAATATGACTATATGGTCTGGGGTAATATGATATGATCATCAATATGTGTGAAAATTATTTTAAGTATCATTTGATAAGATGGATAAATAATAAATACACATGTGGACCATGCAGGAAATAATAAATGATAAAGTGATAAGCATAGAGACAGAGAGAGAGATAAATAATTTGAGTTTCCTAAGTATGCCGCCCAATAAACTCAAATTGGGAAAGCTTCTATTGAAGCCTCAGTTGTAACTAAAAAATGTGTCAATTAAATAAGCAATATCTATGTGATACATGCAAAGATAAAAATAGTAAATAAATTTATTTGCATGGATGACACTAAGAGTGAAGCACTGATGACAATAAAAGTGAAGCACTAATGACATTTAGGGTGAAGCATTGATGAATCTTAAGTGGTTTGTTAACTAAGTGATCAACATTCAGTTAAATATTGAGTTCAATTCAAAGTTAGATAACATTTATTTATAGCTATTCTTAGAAGGTATGGGTCATGTCTTGTGCATGGAGAACACTCCAAGGCTTCAACTTGAAATTAGTGTCCGTAGAGTGCTAATGGTTGCATGGAGAGAGTTTGATGCTCCCGGTGAATGTTACTTCAATTCTATTCACAGTTTATGATGCTCCTCGGAGCATTCATATTATTGTAGTCACTATCCCTTGCAAGGGAGGTTGTTCTAACTTGTTATTAAAGTGTTGGGAACTTAGAAAGTTCATCACATAGTTTTAGTGGATATCTCTTCTCTGCTACTGAGTTCTTCTCTCTTATCGATAAATCTGCTAATTTGTTGTAAACCATTATCTACAAATATATCTCTAATACTCAAATAATTGATGGGTTTTTCATCCTCTGTATTTGGAGGGTAGCTTCCCAGGGTATATCTTATCTCTATGGATGAATGATTTATGTGTCTTATTTGTTTATGAGATTAATATGTGTGGTGATTAATTGATAACAGTTTTAAGAATCAAGTATCCCCATGGCATCAAAGCATAGGGAATGAAGGAGCTTAGTTTTGCGTAGAAAACTAAATCCTACGTGATCTTGAGGAGTTGAGAAAAATATTGGAGTCATGAAATCAATATTTTTCTGACTTGAAGACCGACTCGAAGGCACTTCCAACTTCAACACATGGAAGGAAAGAGTGTTGAACATTCTTAAGGATCATGATCTAGATTCATTAGTGACCTCAGTGGTAGAGGATCATACCACTAATGTAGGGGGAGTCAACTTCAAGAAGAATCAAGCAAGGGCCAAGCAGATCATCTTTTATTAGGTTAAGGAAAATATCTTGATTGTCATCATTCCATTAAATACCACAAGTATTTTTTTGATACATTCACGAACCTATATGAGAAGAAGGACCTGAGTCAAAAGAGGACTTTGAAAAACAAGCTGCAAAATTTAAATTAAGATAACGATTCCATGATTTGGCAACATGAAATTGTTGACAAGGACTTAATTATGATATTGTGCCAACTAATTTCATATTCTTGGATTAACTGGAGGATGTTGCATCAAATTGTGATCTAAAAGACCAATAAGAAAAATAGGAGAGAAACCACATTGATCCAATTTAAGACAAAATCCATATCTTTGATATTGAGCTGGAGCACTGGAAATTTATCAACAAATGAATGATTTTCATGTACACAAATTTCAGTAGTAAAAACTTGTATTTCAAAATAGCACATGTCTCTGGAATTACGATAACCGACAATTTCTCCCACAGTTCCAATAACTAGTAGTTTATGCAGTTCCAATAATCAGTAAGCTATGTAATTCTAGTAATACAAAATTTCTAGTAACTTGAGAAGATCCAGTAATAATTGATCTCCTAATCAATATACATATTAGCTACAAAATATAGATAAAACCAATATTATTCCAAAATGTGTACCAAAGCACAAGAAATAACACATATTTATGAATAATTACCTCATTAAGATCGATGGTGCTAAGATCATGAAATTAGTAAGTATGATACAAAAAGGGAAGGAAAGGGATGGGTAAAATGGATAAACATAGGTAAGAAGGAGTTGTATAATTAGTTTAAAATTGATTTAAACCAAGACCCAACATCTCCCCTACACCCAAGTTTCTGCATGCCCTCATGCAAACATTCACCAAGAAAAAGTCTCTCCTTGGTCCCCTATTCTTTTATTATTCCTGTTTTGTAGCTTGGAATAAGATGTCAAAATTTGTGGAAACAACCTTCTTAGTCTTTGTGGAAATTAATCCCAATATTAGATCAATTGAAATCACAAAATTACTTGAAAATATGCAATAAACACTCAAGAAGGTGACTGAATATGTTGAATAGCACAAAATGTTGTTGATATTAATTTACATCAGCCATCATTAAATAGATATAGACTTCTCATGATGTAGATACTACAAGTATTCAAAATCTCAAAGTTTCTATTCTTATCAGTACAAAAGCAGGCTTACAAAACTAGTAAAAATCCCCCATAGGTGCATAAAGCACTTTCCAAATCAGTCAATATGCTCATGAATTTTCTGAATGAATAGGTACAACTCATAAGTGATGGAAAGTGGAATTTATCATGCTTTTATATGAGGAAAATAATGTAGGTGATTTGGTGCAAAAAACAAGACAGACTACCTTAAAACTAGCTTATCTTTTTCCTTAAAATTACAGAAAAGATGGAAACTATGGAAAAAGTAGAACCGCACACTTGCAAATAGGGATAATTTTAAGAACACCCCAAAAAATTGTATCTATAATAAATAGGTGAATCTCCCTACTATATAGAAAAAATCGAAGTCCATTTTGTCAATAATATAATAAGTATTTTTGGGCTAATCTTTCATTCTATTATAGAAACTTGTAAAATATTGGTGAATATTTCACTAAATTATAAGATATTGTAAAATCTTGGTGAATTTTTCACTGAATTATAAAATATTTTAAAAAATTGGTGAATATTTCATCAAATCATAAAACCTTATAACATCTTGGTGAATCTTTCATCAAATTATAAAACCTTGTAACGTCTTGGTGAATCTTTTCCTAGGAAGGATCATTTTTTAATTTTTCATATTACTAAGGTAGTGCAATAGAAGAGAATATACCAAAGCTCAACTCTTTGAATTTATAGACCTTTAAATGAACAAATGTGTGAATGAGGAGAGGAGGGATTTATTTATACGTTTCACAAGAAGTATTGGGTCACTCACAACTGGATTCAAGGAAAGTGGGGACTCTACTTTTTATCTCATCCCTCAATGGTCCAATGGATATGTGGGGACCCAAATATTGCATACCGACAAAATAATAGAATTGAACACTTTACACTATGGAGTGATTATGGCACCCACGAACCATTATTGCAACATGGAGTATTATTGATACCCACAAAATTAATATAGTGTATGAATTCCCAATTAATTTATTTTCTAAATATCTCATTTTTGAGCTACCATCTAAGAAAAAATAACCCACTTATCTGTTTATAGATAAGAATTCCACTTTTCCTTTCTTTTGTTGACAATTGAAAATATGAATTATGTCATTTGATTTAGAATTTTTAGAGTTAGTTCGAAACTTTCCATGACTATTAGAAATAAGAACATACACTAACAAGAATAGAAATCACATTAATGCAACATCGCACATATCATTAGAACTACTCTGTTAAATACTACTTTTTCTCAGATAAATAGGGGAGGTGTTTGTATCCATCTCCTTGAAATTTTTTAAAGCATGCAAAATGTGGTAAAATTGTTATAGCACCCTCATTTAATGCAAAAGACTAGATATCAAATAGCATAATGTCTACGTATCAGGTCAAATATGCCATGTATATATTATATACTATAATGAAAAAACATTTTACTTTTGAATGACCCTACAAAAAACAAAATATCAGAAAACAAGTACTGAACCCAACAAATTTAGGTCACAAATAAGATTGACAAACTTGGCAATACGAATAAAATAATCTACCATTCACAAACATCTCAATACAAATAAAATAATATACCAGTATGCTTTGGACAACTCTACAAGAAGATAACCAAAATAATGACAATTCCACTATATCCTCACCATTATAATTAGTGTGCATTCCTTTATATTAAAAACACCCCAAACATCAACAATAATAGACATAAAATATGAACATATACACTCTCATCAACACCTTATATCCAATAATAATTTGGAGACCAAGATATTAATGAAAGAACATTTTAAATAATTGGGTCAAATTAAGTTTTAATATATAAAAACCATGTGGCGTCTCTCTATCAAGAGTACCATCCACTAATAGCATATAATGTCAGTTTATAGTTTAAACATGAAAATGCATAAAATAAATCATATCTTTTGATATCTATAACACTTTCACGAAACTGATACTCCTAGGATAACATAAAACCCTAATAACACCGAACGATCCCTAAGAATCAAGAGTGCCCTATAATTTAAGAGGCCTAAAAAAGTATCCATGATAAAAAGCATGATAAAAGGTAAATTTACAATATAATAATTTAGTGTAATTGTGGATGAAAAACATAAAATGAATGATAAAAATAATACCATGTTAATTATTGGATAAAAAAGGTGATGTGATTTTTTATTCTTTGATAAATTACATGTGAAACATGCCCCTTCGAGACCTGAGCTTTTGACAATGGAGATGTTATGTGAAGATTAAAATTTCAAGAAAACTAAGAATGAAAATTGGAATCGCATCCACTAGAACCTTCACCATGTGAGTGTAATCTGATGTGGGTGAACCATAAATCATTGTAGCCTTTATATATAACAAAATAACCCTTGATTTTCACTCCAATACTGGAAATCAAGGGCTTAAAGAAGGTATCACATGAAATTGACTAAAAAAACAAGTAAATGCAACCATCTTCCTGGATTACAAGGAAAATGGAGGGAAAAATAACCCTTACGATCCTTTGTTACTCAAAACTGGGAGCGAAGTAATGATTTCACGATATTTTCTCTAGAAATTGGGGGTGAAAGACAGACTGGAGGGAGATTTTGCTAGGGAGAAAATAATTTTTTCCCTTTTCCTCATCTATTCATTTGGATTCATTGTTTTTCTAATAAATATTGGGCAAATATATTTTAGCTGAAAAAAACCCTTTTTGTATAAGAAAATAGCCCACTAAATTTTTGTAACCCCCTTAATATAGCCCATGGGCTATATATAGCCCCTAAAATTATCCATTCTTTCCAATATGGGAATACTGCAGAGTTATCAGAATCTTATCCATAATCTTTCTAAAGTGCTCCATGAGGAAATTTTGGAAAGTTTGACCACATAAATGGAATTGGGTGCAAACTAGCTAGTGTAGGACGTAGGAAATTAATGAAAAATATTAAATATTTTATCCTAAGTCTTGGGATGGGTTTTGATTACCCCAATATCCCCTCTTAAGCCTAAAATTATTTACAATATCAGAAAATATCATAAATATAGGGCCTAGAAACAAGGCTTAGTCACCCTTTAGTAGATATGAAGCATACTTGGACTGATGTACCTTGATTCCAAGATTTGATTGAGAAATTTCAAGCCCCAAAAATTCACTTAACAATCCCAAATCGGTCATAGAGAATGCACGGTTCATTGCATTCTTCAAAGAGGAAATTTATTTATTGGAAGTTCACGTCATCATGATTTCATCCAAATACAATATAATAATGATTAAAGAACCATGAATCATCTTCAACTAGAAATTTGTATCAGAATTTCATCTATAATAGTTTAGTGATATCTAAATCCATCAATCTTGGCATACTAAGCTCTAGGAGCTTGTTTTAGCCCATACAGTTATTTCTTCAACCTACACACAAGAGATGGATTAGTCACAAAAAAATTTGGCTGCTGCATATATATTTCTTCATTCATATCACCATGTAGAAAGGCACTCTTCTCATCCATGTGATGTACCTCCCACTGCTTGGAAGTTGCAATGACCAAAACTAGTCTTATGGAGTCCATCTTTGCAACTCATGCAAAGGTCTCGTTATAGTCAATAACTTGAACCTGGGAGAATCGCTTGGCCACTAAAATTTCCTTATACTTCAGAGGAGAACCATCAGCATCAAACTTAGTTTTGAAAACCCACTTACACTTAACTAGATTTCTCCCTAGGGGAAGAATGACTACTTCGCATGTGTCATTCTTTTAGAGTGAATGAAATTCCTCTTTCATGGATGTTTTCCATATTGGGTCTTCATATGATTCTTAATATGTATGTGGATCATATTAAATCATTATAAAACACTTATCAGCAAAGAAATGGTACGTTACAGAAAGGGGCATTCTTGAATTGAGATCTAGTCCTCCTAGAATCACTAGGATTTCCAGCTAGTTCCCCAACTTATTGAATGGTATTTGATGCCAAATTTCACCTTTTGGGGCTGTTTGGATATGCAATTAAATAAAAATGATCAGAAATATCAGAATCATAAATTTCATTAGTTCATTCACTTACAACCAAAGGTGGAGGAGGTGAAGAGGACTCTCCAATTTCTACTGCTACCATAGGATCTTCTTCAAACTGAACACTCCTTTCAATGAAAGGATTTTTGAGTGCTCATTTTGATCATATTATACCCTTTGGAATATTCATAATACCCAAAAAATAGGAACTCTTTACTTTGGAGTTCCAAATCCCTCATTTTATCTAATGGAGTTCTATCCCATTCCCTTGAGCCAAAAATCCTGAAATGGGACACATCAGGCTTGTTTCCACTCCAATATTAGAAATAAGTAACTCCATAAAGTTGCTTGTGAGGCACCCTATTCTAGATTTAGGATGCACAGTTTATAGCTTCAGCCCAAAACTTTGGGGGTAAATTCTTAGACTCCATCATACAAGTAGCCATCTCCTTGAGACTTCTATTCTTCCTCTCGGCAATACCATTCTGCTGAGGTGTGTAAGGAATGGAGTGTTTCATATGGATACATACATCTTCACAATATTTAATGAACTCATACTTAACATATTCACCACCATTATCCTATATGAGTATCTTGAGTTTCCTTTTAGACTAGTTCTCAACCAAGGCTTTAAAAACCTTAAAGTGGTCAAAAAATTCAGACTTGAGATTAAGGAAGTAGACCCAAAAGTACCTGGAAACGTCATCTATGAAGGTTAAGAAATAATTGGATTGAATCATGCAAATATTAGGGAAGGGAACATCAATGTCACTATGTATGAGCTCAATAGGTTTTGAGGTTCGCTCATGACTTACTATCTCATACTTATGCTTTGGATGTTTTCCTAGAATGCAACCCTGACAGACTCCCTTGGAAAAATTTATCTTTGGAAGCCCTAGAACCATGTCTTTATCTCACAAATATGAAATATATTTATATTTTAAATGACCAAATCTCTCATGAAAAATTTTGCTTGCTTCATTGGCTTGGGTGAGGAGAGCAGAGGGGTTAGAGAAAGGCATGAAGTGTGAGAACCTATATACTTTTGAACTATGATCCACAAAACCTTTAGCAATGACTCTACCATTCACAATATTAGATATTTCAACTTCATTTGGAGAGAAAACAACCTTCTTAGGAGACTCATTCTCGATCATTTGGTATACTGAGAAGAGATTAGCAACAAGACCTGGGACATACAAGACATTATTGAAGGAACCATGGTCAAAATCAACACTACCTTTACCCTTACTTTCAATCTTTGAGTTATCTCCCAACAAAATATTTTGACCCTTTGAATCATTAATATATGAGAAGGATTCCTTTGTTTAAACCATGTTTCTAAAAGCTCCAACTTCAATGATAAAGGAAGGAGATATTACAGTTCTTGCAACCAAGGAATGGAATATCTCCTTGTCTTCAAAACTGGATTCTCCTTCCTCCTTGTTTGCATCATCAGGAAGGGAGATAATGTTCTTCTCCAGGAGTTGAGTCATCATACTAGTCTACTTCTTCATCCAAGAGCTCTCTGGATTAAATCCCTTACCACGGTATGAACACTTTCTACCTTCACCTTTACCTTTCTTCTTCTTCTGGAAGTTCTTCTTCTTGGAGTTTGAGGACTCCTCATGAGACTTGGACTTGTCTCTTTTTTATCTGGAGGATTCTTATGCTTCTTATTTCCTTTGGAATCAGAATTGGAATCTTTAGAAACCAAATCTTGACCTTTGGAAGGTTTTATGGTGCCCATCAAGACCAAATTGTCTTGCTCCTGAGTCAACGATTTCATGAAATCTGCTAGTGAAGGCGTCTTCCAATTTCGAACTGTCAACTTGGTGGAATGGAAGGTCAAAAAAAATATTGAGTAATCAGCACCAAGATTCAAAAGGATGGACAAGATTATTTTTTCACCTTCTTTGTCAATACCACATTGTTTTAGCTGCAAAACTAGTGATTTGAATTTGGAGAAGTAGACTTGCAAGGATTCAAAGCTCCTTGGAATCAGTGAAATCAACTCGTTCTCCACTTGGTGACCCCTCACCTTATCTACATTCCCAAATAAATCTTGAATATTCTCCCATACTTCATTTGGTGAAGTCAACCCATCAAGATGAAATAGAAGGTCTCTAGAAATGCCGCGACATAAGAGACAATACACCTCATCTCTCATATTATTCCATTTGATATTCTCTATTACTGCATTAGGATCAACTTAAGTTTCCATGGTCACTCTATAGAGGCCTTTACTCATTAGAATATCCATCCTTTGATTACATTAGAAATAGTTTAATGGAGTCAATATGATTTGTTGAGATTGATCCATTCTTCAGAAACTGCGCACTTGAACAGACAGAATGCACTCCTAGTGAGTGATGTCGACCCTGCAAAAAAAAATGGAAGACGAGAAAAATGGAACTACCAAGTATCTGATACCATGTGAAAATTAATCCCAAGCTTAGATCAATTGAACTCACAAAATTAATTGAAAATATGTAAGGACCACTCAAGAAGGAGACTGAATATGTTGACTAACACAAGTTGTTGTTGATATTAATTTACATCCTCCATCATTAAATAGATATAGGATTCTCATGATGTATATAATACAAGAATTTAAAGATTCAAAATAGATATAGGATTTTCATGATTTATATACTCCAAGGATTCAAATTCTCAAATATGCTATTCAAATCAGTGCAAAAATATGCTTATTAAAATAGTCAAAATCCCCCATAGGTTCATAAAGCACTTTCCAAATCAGTCAGGATGCTCATGAAATTTATGAATGAGTAGGTACAACTTAGAAGTGATGAAAAGTGGAATTTATCATGCTTTTAAATGAGGAAAATATGGGAGGCAAGTTGGTGCAAAAAACAAGGAAGACTACCTTAAAACTAGCTTTAGCTTTTACCTTAAAACTGCAGAAAAGATGGAAACTTTGGAAAAAGAAGACCTGTGCACTTTCCAATCTGTAAAGACTATAGAGTTGTCAAAAAATTATGCAGAATATTTCTAAAGTGCTCCATGAGTCATTTTGGGCAAGTTTGACCACATAAATGGAATTGGGTGCAAACTAGCTAGTGTAGGACCTAGGAAATTAATCAAAAAGATTAATTGTTTTATCCTAAGTCTTGAGATGGGTTTTTATTATTCCAAGAGTCTTTTCTCTTTTGTTGTAACAATTTAATATTCAGAACCTTGTTTTATTTTCTCAATTTCGTCATATGTTGATTATTTTTGTAATCTTGTACTTAGAATCTAGTTTATTGTTTTCCATTATGAAAGCGCAAGTATTATTCAAGGTACTAGTTCCATTCCTTGTATTCTTTATAATTCTTGAGATTTTTTATCTTCTTTCTCTTCTTTGTCTCATGTTTTGGAATTACCTGGGAATTAGTTGTTGTTTTTCTTGCCTTTGATCATCTCCTTCTTCTTAGGAATCCCAAGCCTTCCTGGTTTTAGTCCTTCTAAGGTACTTCTAAATCAATCTCTTCTATAGGATATTTGTATGCATAATATGGGATAGTATTGTCATGAGCCATAGGATGGATCATTGATATATCTTAAGGCCAGAATTGGTCTTTTTTTCCAAACAAAATCACACCCAAAAAGTACTAAAATCAACTTTTGAACTCTTACCTTTACTCTAGCTAGGTTTTATTTGATGTGCATGTACTACCTTTAATATCAGAGGATGATGTAAAATAAGAGTCATTAAATAAAAATACCAATCATTAAATATTGCAAATTTAAATCAAGCCTTGAGTGTTGATATAATTACTGCTTCTAGGAGAAATCAAGAGATTGTTGTTGAAATTTTGAAATGGAGGAGGCATTCCATTTCCCCCACACTTGAAATATTTCATGTCATCATGCAAATAAAATATGCATATATAGGATGGAAATTTCCTATTATTTGGATCCTTGCTGAGTGTACCATATTTCTACAGGAAATATGAAGATGTCGAGACCACTTATACAAATAATAATCTTCCATGGGAAACTTTTGCATACAACTTTGTACCCTTTCCATAAGGAGTGGTTTTGAACTACCTACATCTATTAGCTACTTCTAGAAAGAACTTCTCCTTCTCATGAGATATGGACTGAAAATGAACCTAACAATCCATTCCTTCATGATACAAATATATCTTTTATAATTTTGTGCAAGTGACATATGAACGACAATTTCTCCTTTGTATCCTCAGTAGGACGGAATTGAACATTCAATGAAAGAATATATATATATTTTTTAAAAACAAGTTACCCAAATAATCTGGAACTATAACCTTTAAAGCTTATTAAGGATAAACCACTAGAATCTAATATTCTTTTTAGGTCACGCCTTACCTATAATATGATAAAACCCAGAGGAAACTTCAACATTCAATTCAATTCCAAACTCTCGCACTATGATAATATTGTAAGGGAATATAAATTTCTCTATGGATCATATTCACCATATCTACTTCTTCGAGGATGATTATCCAAAAATAGTTTGAAATAATTCTCGTTATGTGGATATGGTTTAAATTTAAGCAGATATGAGATAGAAACATAAATTATCAAATAATTTTTTCATCTTCATCTCTGAAAATATAAAATATGTATCTTGTTTTTGTGCTTGAGAATAATACTATAATAATGATCTCTACACACAAGTCCTTTTAGCAAGAAAAATTACTCTTTGGTTCACAACTCCTCTTCCTTGGACATACAAGGATCGTTGAAGAGTACTTCACTATAAAATTTGGTGTTTGGGTTTAATTG
This sequence comes from Pseudotsuga menziesii, assembly GCA_001517045.1. Lineage (NCBI taxonomy): Eukaryota > Viridiplantae > Streptophyta > Pinopsida > Pinales > Pinaceae > Pseudotsuga > Pseudotsuga menziesii. The sequence continues at coordinate 24,799 of LPNX010493891.1, read as the reverse complement.
AATGAATATTCTCTAGGAGGGAAACCAACTTTGAGCCATGATCAACAAAAATCATACACCTAATTTCCTCATTAATCAACAAGAATAGCTGAAGCGATGAACAAAACGAGAGACCATAACTTACATGATTTCTAGTAATAACATGGTATGCACTAATTTGGATTGTGAAAGATCCGCCAGTATCTAGTTTCAACAATATGCATGTATTAGATGAAAAATGAAGAGGATAAATCATGGAAATAATAACATTCTTTTGTAATGATAATGGTTAATTACAATTAGATAAAGTGGGATAGGAAGGTAGAGCAATGAGATTATGCAATGAAGCTGTCATAATGTAGAGGTTTCGGGCCCGACCATCTATCCCAAATAGACACAGGAGAGGAACTGACTGGATTCGACGATGACTTACCAGATGCACATTTATTTTGCATAGAAGCAGTGCCAGTAGAACTAGAGGAAATAGCTCAGTTCTTAGAAAATGGTCAGGCACCAGAAGGTATGAATACCAAGAAGAAACAAATCTTAGCTATGAAGGATGCACCATACAGCCTCATTAATGGATTTTTATACAAAATGGGATTAGATGACATCCTCAGAAGGTGTGTACTCGAAATGAATGAGACCAAATCATGGATGAAGCACACTATGGACCTGCAGGAGGACATTTTCAAGCAGACACAACTGCAAAGAAAATCCAATAGTTAGGATTATGATGGCCGACACTCCACAGAGATTGCAAAAGTTTTGTTAGTCGATGTGACAAATGTCAACGACTTGTTCGACCCCTGCCGAGTACACAAATTCCCTTGATATCAGTAAACCCCAGTCTCACATTCGAAATCTGGGCTATAGAATTCATAGAACCATTTCCTATCCCAACAAAAAGATCAGGTGTAAGATATATTATCACTGCAGTAGAATACGTCACTAAATGGGAAAAAGATGAACCCGTTGATAAATGTTCGAGTGAGGTCACTGCTAAATTTATCTACAAAAATATCATCACTCAATTCAGATTCCCACTAACATTGATTAGTGACCAAGGGACACACTTTGTCAATAAAACTATCAAAAACTTGACCGACCAATTCCACATCGACCACCGATGGAGTACAGCATATCATCCTCAGTCGAACGGAGCGATTGAAGCATTCAATAAAACATTGACAAAAGGGTTAACTAAAATATGTAATGTTGAAAAGGACAACTGGGATGAGAAAATACCTGCAGTCTTATGGGCATACAGAACAACCTATAAACGGTCGACCGACCAAACCCCCTTTCGACTAGTCTACGGAAAAGAAGCTGTAGTCCCTCTACACTTCCAACAATAGATGCCTACTATTGCAAAAATCCTCCATGTCGATGTCGAACAAGGAAGGAAGGACCGACTACTTCAGCTAAATAAGCTGGAAGAGCACCGACTCATCGCCATACAACACCAAGAAATACAGAAGCAACAACAGAAAGCATGGCACGACCGCAACATCAAGAACAAAAACCTAGTGGTCAGTGACTTTGCTTTACTCTACAATAGTCGGATCAAAGGAAAACCTAAGAAACTCCACATAGAGTGGATGGGACCGTACATTGTCAATGACATACACCCCAATGGTTCAGTTCGACTAAGGACGTTGCAGGGCCTAGTAGTTCAGAAGATCGTTAATGGAGCCTGACTAAAACATTACACACAAAAAAAAAAATCATATAATGACCATAACCGGCAACCAAAATCCATAAAAAGATAAAAATTCCAAAAACAAAATATACTCCAGACACAAAACCATGACAGGAAAACACCACTTCGACAACCGACATCATGACCATCGACCATTCTTAGCACCGACACCAGCTGACGACCTCGATAGTCCCATCGCGCATTCATGACCTCGAGCGCCGAAAGCAAATCACCATTACTTCACACCCGCGTATTACAGCTAGAACGTCAAATCTGCCATTAATATATCCATTACTATACACAACCACACCATCACCTATAAATACTGGACCGTCGAAGGTTCATTCATCGCACCTTTTACACACAGACCATTCGCACACACAGTAGACCAAAAACCAAGAACCCTATAGTAACATCGACCAAACCAACACAATGGCTCCCAAACAGACCAGAGCATCAACTAAGGCAAAAGAGGTACAGGCTGCGGATACACCTTTGGTCCGCAGACTGAAGAACATAAAACATGCCAAAGTACAGTAGGGCCCATGGTAGAAACTATGGGATGAGATCCAAGAGTGGGCCTTTGTTGAGCTCAATCTTCCGACCATACCTCGGTGTGGTACATGCAGGGTGAGGCCTCCAACGCCAAAGCCCTCGACTACTATCCATCTGTTGACCAAATATTCTAAGAATTGTCTCGACAGACTAAGACAAAGATACCAGTACCAGAAGCAGTGAAATAGATCGAATTCTCAATCAAGGAGCCACTCACTGACCAAGAGAAAGAGGAATACTATGAGCTCAACCTCTACATCAGCACATTTGTGTCGGAGGATCTACCGGTCAAACCCACTGGTCACATACAAATAACTATCAAACCTCCAACCGCAAAGCAAGCAGTACCACAACATGCAAAACCAAAGCCACAACAACAGCAGCAAACCACTCCTCCAGCTCCAATAAGTGTCGTTTCGACTCAGGAACCGATGCCCGAAGTCGAACCAGATAACCCTGAATATGTTGTGTCAAGAGGCATAATTAGGAAAATCACCAATGAGATAGCAGCAGCCCGGAAGAAAATAAAAGGGCAAGAACAACAACAAGGAAAAGGTAAGCACAAACTTATCATTGTCAAATCATCAGATGATGACGACGAACTGGCAGCTGTGGCCCTTGACATTATAGAGGATGCCACCGCAAATAAAGTATCAGTCGAAACCCAGTTCCAATGTTTTGTAGAAGCAGGAGCCCCTGAAGGTCGACCAAAGAAGGAAAAAACAACGACGACGCCTAAAAATGTTGTCGATCTTGTGTTGACACCTCCACCTACATCACCAACACAAATAGTCGAGGAGAAAGCATCGACACAATAGTCGGTTAGCCCCCTCGACTTATGCAAAAGCACAATGCCGGAGACAGTGAAAGCAAAATTTGATAAGGATACCGAGCTAAAATCTTTCTTCGAGACATTTCCTGCGCTGTTTCAGTCGGCCTAAAAAATTACCACCCAGGCTCCCATGTACACAGCTAGCAGAACACAACCCATAGTATTTGCACACATCACGTCGACCTTCACATGACAATCCAACAAAGAAGATGATGTGATTTGCCAAGTACAGTCTACTATTAAACCGACTGACCCCGAACCCTAGGCCGACCTACCAACCACTACACCTCCGGAAGCAGACATACCTTCCGACGTAAGTCCACACCATACTTCCCCTAAACCCATCACCCTCGACCATTCCCCCACTCCATCACCACCGTCCCCACCACCCCCTGATTTACAGATAGACCTATCCCCACCAACTACATCCACACAGCTGGAGGTGGTCATACCACCTCCCCAGCTAGAAAAACCATCGACTTCTATCCCACAAACCAAAGGTCCCACCTCCACTATTGCAGGTACACAGGAGACAGAAGCAGAAAAGCACAAAAAGAGGAAGGAGCATCATGGAAAGACTAACAGACTTCGGATTAGCTTTAAGGATGCAAGCTCCCTGACTGACATAGAGGTGAGCCAACTTCTCAAAACTTTAGCCAAAGAAACCAAGACAAGGACTGAGTGAAAAACCAAAGAACTCACAGACAAAAATACAGAACATGTCGAGTTTCTTGACAAATGTAGGACTTTAGCTCAGTTCGTCATACCATGCCCCATAGAAATCGAAACAGATAGACCGCTTGAAAGAGCATATTAGCTAATTGAGAGCATAGTGTCAACCATCCAGGCGCGCCTCCAGGAAACCAAGGAGGAATAGAAAGAGGAAACTTCCAGACTTCTATTGGCACAACACACTGCATTCTCGGAAGCGTACAAAGTACTCCAGGACCATATGGAGGAGTCTGTCATAACTGAAGAAGTCCTAAGAGACTAGCCTACTCACTATGGGCAAGTTTATCAATAAACACGATAGACTCGGCAAGGGATTCAGGATTTGGAGAGCAGGAAGACCACAGAGGTAGCAATTAGGCCGACGATAGAAGAATAGATAGTGGTGGAAACCACCAAACTACAGAAATAGGAAAGGGAAGCACATCCATGGGTGCAATAAGCTCTCCCCAACTTAGAGAAAGTTGACATCATCTACCCACAGATGAAATGACTCATTGACACTGCAGAAGAGAAAAACCAGTTCATGGGCCCCAACATGGAAAAGATAGCAGAAGTCCCCATCTCGGAGAAGATGTCAGTCCTATCCAGCTTAACCACATTAACCATCGACATCCAGAAAGCTTTGCAAAGTTGGATAGATTTCCAACATCACCTCGCCATCACAGCTCCAGCCATTGTTGAGGTTTGTGTATAGAAAAGACCAACCATCCGTCTCCACAGTCCGCCACAATAAAATTTTCGAAGACCAAACAAATTTTTGTCTACCTCCTTGTTTCTTCAGGACAAAGAAACGTTTTGTTCGTGGGGGAGATGTAGAAGGAGCAAGTCGATAAGTCGACTTGAATGAGGACCGAATTAGTCGATCAGTCGACTAAGTCGATGGGCCGACTTAGTCGATCAGCCGACTAAGTCAGTCGGCCGACTAAACTAAAGAGATTAGGTCGGCCATATAAAGTCGTGTCGGTTCATCGAACCGACAGGTAGTTATTTTGTAACCGTCTGTAAATTGTATATATTAGGCTGTTGAGCCAAACAAGAACTCAGTTCAGTTCTCTACATTGTATGAACTCATTGTAATAATATAATCTGTTTAATCCTATCTATTCTTGTCTCTTGTCTCTGTTCTATATTTATGTATGTTTTAGTATGTATTATTGGTAACCTTATGTGATCTGTGAGATTACAACAAGAGGTGTGTAAGCAGAATATTTGGGAAGTAAATTTCCTAATTAAAAATATTTAATTCACCATTGGATCTATCAAAAATGGGTAGAAATATATGGATCCAACGTATTGAAAGACTACAGGAAGCATGTTTCCAATTATATTTATTCCTACATTTTTTTCTTTGATATTCCATATAATTCACATTACTTATATTCCCCCCATCATTTTATGCATATACCCATATTGTTAAAGAGAAAAACAATTCTGATTGTAGAGAAGTGAAAGGTTATACATAGGAGATTTCATGCTCAGAAGCAAAAGATCCCATGCACGAAGAGTCATTTCCATGGAAGTATTCAACAAATGAGATGGAGTTGGTCTTTGAAGGTGACCCCTTCTTATTACTAAACTAGACTATTGATCCATATGTAAAGCTAAGATAGCGTTTATTAAAATCTATTGATTGCGCTACCCTACTTGAGAAAATAAAAAACATCCCCTCAAGTGGAGCCATGTGTGCAACAAGATTAGAAATACACTCATATCCAAATATGAAAAATGTAGTTTGATGGCCATTTAAATATGAGAAGCCAACTGATCCGCTTGATTTTATGCCAAGAATTATTGAATAAGGAAGTAGTGCCTTGGTCGGATGACTATCTTGAACCATTTTTCAATGTAGTCACTACTCCCTTGGATTTCTTCTTCATCACAAGTGGTTTACAGGTCCTCCTTGTTAACCAAAAAAATCCCTCCATGAGCTCTACATGACCTACACCACCCAAAGACTTCTATTTCACTACCCTCATTTGACCCCCATACCCTTGCAAAGGCTCAAAAACATAAAAAGGGCCTAAAACCCCCCCAAAATGAACCAAAATAGCTCTCATAGGGGCTAAAGCCTCCAAAAAGGGGATAAGCCCCTCAAAGGAGCTTAAAATCCCCAAAGGAGCTAAGAATTGGGCGAAAGGGGCTTAAATCCCAAAAAAGGGGGCTCAATTCTTGACCAAGGACTTAAAACCCTAAAATTCAAGAAAAAAATATAAATAGAGGGGTGGGGGCCACTCTCAAAACTCTCCTTCTCTCCCTATCACTATGCTACCCATGTGAGTGCCTTGAGACCCACGTCTCTCAAGCCATTCACCCCTCTCTCTCATTTGCTCTATTAGCGCATAAGCCAAAACCCCATTTCATAGAAAGGTGCTTCAAAAGCTAGGGCATGGTGGCCCATTTCCACAAAGGATGAAGGTATAACCATGCATTTCTTGTTGGCATTTTAGTTTTATAGATTGTTTTTACTTGCAATTTTATTTGCTCATAGTTTGCTGCAAGTTCTCCTCTGATTGCTTGTAGCCATTTCTTATTTTTCTAACAGTTTATTGCAGGGTTGCCACAACTCAGAGCTAACATTTCCTTCCAGGGTTTTCATCCACAGGAACCCTACCGTTCTATCCTATAGACAGAAGGTAGTTGTTCCTGCTTGCAGCTAGGGTGAAATCCCTACTATAGTTTGGCGACCATACCAGGTCGATCCCATAGGATCCCTGGGTTGTTTTTCAGTTTTTCAGTTTTATTTTTGTTTTGTTAACCTAGTTTAAATTTCTGTTAAATCTAGTTTACATCTCTTCTTTTTTTGCATTTACGTTTACATTCGAGCCTCCTTAAGGCCGACTCGAGCCTGTTCGGCCACAATACAAGTTGCTTTCGGACGTTCCCTGCTTCGATTTCAAGTTTTCCACTTCATGGGCCAAATCACTCTTATCGGGATGAAAGGAGAGTCCAAGTCACTCATTTAGCCCCAAAAGGAGTGACTTCCCTTTCAGGAGCCAGATCGCTCCTGTTTTCAGTTTCTAAGTGACCTCCTCGCCTGTTTTTGGGAAAAATTAGCGATCCCGTCACTACATTTGCCTCGAAAAGGGCGATCTGTCTCTCAGGATTTGATTTTTTACCTGTTCGGACTGTCAGTGCGGCTCAACCGCCACTGTCCAGCAGCCTATTTCCCTATGCATACAATCTCTGTAAATTAATGATAGATTTGATTAGTTATTAAGACATATGAATCTATTTCAAGGCTTAACCAAAACACTGTAAGTTAGTTTTCAGTTTTTAATTAAACATTGGAAATTAATCCCTTTCCTAGCCCTTCCTCCTATACCTAGTCATCACCCTCTGGGGTATTTTAGGATAAGATGAAGGGTCAAGCTCGTATAGTAATAAGCACTTCACTTGTGATTGTTTTAGACCACTAAAAAAGGGTGAATTGGAAGGTAGAGGGGGGGTAGGCTCAGGGAGCCTCACGATGTTTGCGTCCTCCCTGTTGACCGACTTTGTACTCAGAGAGTGACCTAAGGATCTACGGATGGGCTTAGTCCCATTGTGTTGAGAGCCCAACACTCTTTCCTGCTCGAAAAGGAATACAGGTGTAATGTAGTCTCCTAGCAAGTCTACAATAGTTCAGGTTCATTAGTTGCATGTTTCAAGTTTTCTGTTAAAAAATTCACTGGTTTCATAACAGGTTGCCCATTCTGTAATCTATATAACAAACTAGAAAAATATGCAAAGTATTCATAAACTGTAACTGCAATCATAACAGAAAATAATCTAAAAATGGACAATCTTTCATACACAGAGCATGCACACAACCACACCAAGTAAGATAACCAAAATCAGTTCATGACGCTGAGCCAAGCATTAAAAATCTATCAATTTACATTAATTCAAAATCTTGGATTCTTTGAGGACACAAGTCCCTGACTGCCTTAACCATGGGAAGTACTTGGGCTCAACCCCGAAACTCATTATGAGGAGTACCATGGGAACCCCAAAGTAGCTGGCCGCTGAGAGGAATTTCCAAGTGAAATAGGCAATGACCCCTACCGATTGACTCGCACTCCCGTGAGGAAAAATCCAAGCGCTATCTCCTGGTAGTCTTGGTGGCTATGTGACCACCTGAAAGGAAATAGGAAGCCACTAAAGCTGGGGTCCAGAACATCATTACCAGATTAAACCACTTGATCTACTAACCAGACAAAATTGATCCCCCACACTCTTCTTCACGCCTAAGAGGCGATCCACCACAGTTTGGGTCCTTGAGCCAACATCACCGAGACTACTCTCGACGACCCTCTACACCGTTAGAAGGCCACATAGCCTCTGACTCAAACTCATAATCATATCAATCTGAGCCATCTAGCCCCATGGCTGGTGCAAACCCGGATCCACTTTCTGGCTTGGTGATTGGTAGTGGACCCATGTCCATACCTCACACCACAGCCAACAGCCTTGTAGGTTGTCCTAGTACTGCCATGTAGACTGTCCTAACTCAGCTACCTCCACCTACACCCACTAGTCAAACTGTCCCACTTGTCATACTTGGGGGAAATGGCCCTTCTGCTCACACTATCCCACTTACCATACCTGGGGGCAGTGGCCCGTCCACAACTGTGCCACAAGTACCAATAGTTGTACAGGTACATCATGTTACTGCAAACACCGCAACCATTGCTGGTCTGTCACACATCAACCTTAGGTCAAACCTCCCTTTCATGGCACACCTCAACCTACCTAACTTGGCCAGGTTAACAAATGATCCCATCTGTCATCAAACCTTTTGGCCTCCCATGCCAACCAAAATCCCCTCAGACATCCCTAAGTTTGAAGGGAAGGCAGGGGAATTCCCTCAAAACCACATAATGACATTTCATTTATGGTGCTCATCAAACAACATCGTAAATTACTTGATTAGACTTAGAATTTTCGAATGCACCCTCACAGGTGCGGCAACCAAGTGGTACATTGAGCTACCACAAGCTAAGTACCATAATTTAACTCCTTGGCCTTTATGTTCCTGCAGCATTTCCAGCTCCCCATTAGATATGATGAAGGATTGGAAATCTTGTTATCTTGCCACCAAAACACTACGACCCACATCACCGACCACATCCACGAGTGGAGGCGACATCGCAGCTTGTGCAAGATCAAGCTTGATGACAGGATCTTCTTGGACTGGTTCTTGAAAAAATTGCTGCCACCTATAGCCAAGGAAGTCACCTCCAAACGTCCCCAAATAGAGGAAGAGGCCATATTGAAGGCCCAACTGTTTGACCCCATTTACGCACAGTCTGGATACCTCTACACCATCATTCTAGACGCTCCCTGTGCAGGAACCTCCTGCCGGGATGTGCCGGGGGCAGCCCATGCCATAGATGGCATCATAGGTTTTGTCACCCATCAATCACAACACCACCCTACACCACCCACGATGCCACCACAACCAAGAAATACCTCTAGTGTTGCCTACCCAAACCAAGTTCCTAACTATGCAAGAATGATGTCTCAATCTGGAGCTACAACCTCATATTCACAACCTGTGCCACAGAAACAGGCCCATGCACCTACTTGGCCAACACAACAATATGTGGGATAAATGCCCACATTTGTGGCACCCCCAGGCCCCCAAGTCTATTATGCACCACCTATGCAAGCCACTCAAACCCCCGCCCCAGCTCCTTTGGGACAAGTGTTTGCACAGCAAAATCATCCCACCCAACCAGCCCGCAATAATAAACAAGGAAAAACCAGAAACAACCGAGCCATGAACCAAGGAAACAATCAACCACAAGGAGACGGTCAACAACCAAATCCACCCAACAACACCAGGGCAAACGAGCTAGCTCAAAATCCTCAGTAGCCAAACCCACCTAGACATAATGCTCCATTATGCACAAATCAATCGTGCAAACTATGCAAGGTCTATGGGCACTATACACATGAATGCCCCTTCATAGGTCATGCTAAGAAGGCCATTCATAATGAATTTCAGCATTCTACCAATACAGTAGTCCCTGCTCAACCCAACCCAGGACCACCAGGACCTCCACGCATGGTGCTCCAAAACCCATTACCAGTCCAAGGACTGGTAGCAACTACACCTACTCCCCAACCTAATCCCACTGCCTCGGCTGCACCTCTGACATCAAAAACAAGTGTTCACCACCTACTATCCTTAACAACCAAAGAGGTCAATTTACAGACCAGACAAAATCAGTACAGATCCAACACCGAACCCGCTGACCCATCAATGACATCCATATCTAAAACAACCAATACACCTCTTCACTTACCCCCTTTTCCCCCACATCCCCCCATATGGCGGGTTTCCAACAATGTCACATCTATAGCTGTTGTAAGCTATAGCATCGTGGATGACTTGGCCCAAACACCTATGGCTATGTCCGCTCTTGAGGTACTAAAAAATTGCCCAACACAATGGAAGGCCTTACTAGCCGCCCTTGGTGATGTAGACCCCTCAGACTCCAAGATGATCACGTTTGACATAGAGAACGGAGAACCACATATTCCATCAACCATTGCCTTCCAAATCCTGGTATCCATTCGGAATTTGGTCATGAATCGGTGCATCATCAATGAGGGGGCATCCACATGTGTCATGTCAACCTTAGTTTGGCAAAAAATTGGGTCCCCAATTCTGCAACCATCCACTACCACTCTATGGGCTTATGATGGCCACCCCACTAAATCCCAAGGTATCCTCCTACACGTTTCCATCACATTAGCCAGGAAAATAGTATTGATTGGCATAGAGGTTTTCAATGATCAGTTGGACTATAACCTTCTCCTCGAAATAAGTTATATGTACGCCATGAGAGTCGTAGCATCAACTGTTTTATATCTCATGATGTTCCCTCAGGGCAGGAAAATCGTGACGGTTGACCAATTAACTTATCATGATCCACAAGGGACAACCACACCAGCCAATGTTATCCCTATGGTCAATACCATCGATCCCAAGGGCTAACAGCACCAGCCAACATTATCCCTTCGGTCAACACCATCGTCAATGACATACTTGCCTCCCCATTATTCAATGTGGGCCCTGGGTTGTTTGCCGAAACCACCATGATCGCCTCCTTCCCCTTAGTGTCGCCATCGCTGACACCAAAAGAGACTATGGATTTGTGCATGCTCTCATCCAACACGGCTGCACCTAAACATCAAACGTAGCTGCAGCCCCAATAGCAGCCGCAACATTATGCGCAGCCGCAACACCATCCACAACCACAGCATTATGTGCAGCCACAACCACAACCCCATCCCTACATGCAACCATCAGGGACTTATTTGGGCTCCTCCCTAGTCCACACAATTCCCTTCCTATTTCCCCCACCTTGTATCATGAGTAAGCCAGTAATGGATACCTTAAACTTACCCAACTTCACATTGGGGATTCCCATGTGGTACCTCGATCCATCAGCCCAACCTCCGATGCCCCAGATCATCTTAACCCCCATGTAACCCATTGTAGTCAAACCTCATCCTCCACCCGGCCTGCAAAAACTAGCCACTACACCCATACCCACATTGCCCCACCCAAAAAAGGCCAGGGGAAAAAACATGAAATGAACAACTAAACCCCGCTAGATCCTGCCTTGCACCGTGTGTGAAGAATAGGGCCATGCAACTCAGAACTGCCCTAAGATTACCAATATCTGATCACATTTGGATTCCATGGATACAACACAAAACATCCCTATGGTTGAACTCCCGAGTGGGCCAATAGTGAGAAACAAGTCGTTGAGAGCAAATCATGCTTGCACCCTTTGCAGATTGTATGGAAACTATTCTCACAATTGCCAGGACTTGTCCAAATTTTGAATGGCCCTATCCAACCTTTGACAACATGCCCTTGAATCTGATATCACCCTAATTGAAGAAGTCAACCCCCCACCTCCTTCTTCAGACACCATGTCCACTTAGATGATGCTTAGTTCCACAAAACCTCTTATCCCCACAATCATCAACGGTCCATCAGACCTATCTCATCGTTGCTTTTGCAACGATGAGGAGATACTTGAATTCTTAACTGCACTAGAATACTCTTGGGACGACATGCACCACCACTCGTTCTTCCTCCCCGAAGAACTTGTATCGCAGTCTGACGAGTTTTTCATTGAAACAAAGGATTTCATTCATGGGAAAGTCAACTGGTTCAAAAATCCCATCCCAACACTAGATGCCATCGAAGAAGGGAACATGGCCAACATCTTGCCAACCATTAAAATCAACATCTCAACCAATCCTCAGGTTGTTGAGGAAATCATGCTGGGGGAATCCTGCTCCTTGAAAGAAGTTGCTTCCTGCAAAGCGCTCTTCCAAGAATTTCGCGACATGTTTTCCTGGTCCTACACCGAAATGCTCAGGCTGGATCCATCCATAGTTGAACACCACATTGAAACATGGCCCGATGTGGCCCTCGTGTTCCAAAAGAAACGACCCATCTATCCCTCCAAATATGCCACGGTCAACGCCAAAATAGAGAAGCTACACACGACCAACTTCATTTACCCCATTTCTTACACCACCTGTGTTTCAAATCCTATTCCCGTGAATAAAAAACAGGGTACCATCTGCGTTTGCACACACTTCCATGATCTGAATTGAGCATGTCCCAAAGACAACTTCCCAACACCCTTCATCGATCATATTATCGATGCGTGTGCCGAACATGAGGTCTTTTCCTTCATGGACGACTTTTCCAGATATAACCAAATTTAGATCCGGAAAGAAGATCGTTACAAAATTGCATTCACAACCCCATGGGGCACATTCACATATTGAGTGATGCCCTTTTGTTTGAAGAATACTGGAGCCACCTTCCAGCATTCCATGACATATTGTTTCCATGACCTCATCCACATCATGTTGTTCTATCTTAACAACCTCATTTCTCAGTCACAGAAGCAAGCACAACACATGGATGACTTGCAACAAGCCTTCTTGTGATGTCGCAAGTACAAAATCCTCTTGAACCATTTCAAGTGTGTTTTTTGTGTCCTAATAGGTTGTCTTCTAGGGTTCATCGTGTCCCACAAAAGACTGACCACTGACCCTCTAAAAGTCCAAACCACTTTCCCACTAACATCACCTCTTTAAGTGATGTGCAGTACAGCTTGTAACATAGTCTTGTCATTTTTTTTGTTTTACACATTTTGAAAGTGATTCTGATGTATTTTTTCCTTCATTTCTCCAGATGGATCCTACCTCATTTTGATACATTGGATTTGTTGATGGAGCAAGCAGATGGTCTCCAAACCTCACCTCGGTTGCATGGGCCATCTACTCCCCGTCGCATGAGTTGATCCATATCGATGGAATATGCATGGGCATTGCCACCAACAACCAGGATGAATATGATGGTGTCAATGGACTCTTGGCCGCCGCCCTCCAGTTGGGCATCTGCCATTTCGATTTCTTCTTAGACTCCCAGCTTCTTGTCTCCCCGTTGAACAACTATTACCAAGTACGTGATCCCTGCCTCTTTAGAAAATTCCTGTGCACTAAACAGATGGTTAGAACATTTGAATCCATCACATTCACACATGTTCCCAGAAACCTCAATAGTGTAGTGGATCAAATGGCTAATGACATTCTAAATTGGCATATTCATCATCTCACATAGGAAACATAGAAAAAAAAATATCATGCATCATCACATATAAATATGCATACATGTGTAAAAATACATCATATAGGCATTTCATTCACATCATCATAAAAAGGCTCACATATAAAACCATAAAAAGCGCATCCATGTGCGTAAAATATATATATATATATATTGCATGTCCAAAATATGCCTAGTAAAAAATGAGAAGCTACATATGCTTTCTCAGCTAGATATACATTGTGATACAAAAAATCATAAGTACACCAACGCACTAGGGGCAGCCCCACTGGCTACTAGTCTAACCTAGACTCATCATCTGGCTTGCTATCATCATCTTCCTCATAGGACTCATCACCCTCTGTAGGAAGATCCCCTCGCACCGCCTGACGAACATAATCACAAGCCACCGCTATCCTCCTCATCATTGAGGTCCACTCCGAAGGCACACTGCGAATGGTGGCAATCAACTCATTGTCCAAGAGCTACTAGCCTACGTCATTAATCCCCTCAGAAAGCCACTCCAAATGTGGCATAACTGTGTTCACCTCTCACCGCCACCTATCAGGGTTCCCCGCAGGGACCACAACCTCTACAAGCACGACCACCCACCTTTGATAACCGGGTGGTGAACAAGGACCAATGTTTGTAAATGCAAACAAATACACCATCATTCTATGCATATAATCACATAACTATCAACCAACTAAACTAATCTATGTATAAATATGAACATAAAAACATCACACATACATACCAGCTAGTCCCCATGTCTGGCCTGGAGGATAGGGAATCTCAAGGTCCCCATTATAGTCTCTACCCGCATATGGGTACTCCTCATTAACCAGTGGGAGCTACTGCCACTGCTTGATGCGGATGCAGAGTAGGTACTTTCTCAAAAAATAAAGCACATAAGAAAGAGCCAAAACAAAAGCCTCCCCCAGATGACCTTGCATGGTTCATCTTATGCCGAACCGCCAGAAGGTACATCTGGGCCTACCCATAGTAAGTGCCCCTCATCGCACACTCTACCATCTATAGCTTCCCTCGTGATATCTTATGGTTCCCCATGGAACCCAAGACACGTAGCACCAGTGTCGCCACATCCCGTGTCGACAAGTCCTCAATATCACATGTTAGGATGTGTGTACCACACACATATGTAGTAGCGTAATAGTGCCTATCACATAACTCCTCCAGCGTCTCCCCACGAGAAAGTACTGAAACTAAGTCTCCAACGACTCCCAACATTGGGAGCCTAGTCCAAAAATACACATCCAAGAATGTAATCTCAACACATTGCCCCTAGATCATGAAATCCTCCTCCCCAATATCCCAAAATCTCACTAGAGTCTGCAATAGTAGATGTAAACTCTTCATTAGAGGAATCCGCATGAACTTCAGCAACCCACAATGGGCTAGTGCACCATGCAAATTCCCATCCCGTAATTCCTCCTCCCAGAGGTCTTTGCAGTCTCTCTCATGCCACTTAGTCTCAGGCATCCTGCACAAGAATAACACAACTGTTAGCCACAACTTTCAGTGAAAAGGCCACCCAAGGACCAAGTCGCACCTGTCAAGCCAAAAAGCGTGACCAGTTCGCTCAAAACAACATGATAGAAGCGACTGAGTCACACTTTTCAGCCTCGCAGAAGTGACCTCAGATCTCTCCTTTCTTCCCGATAGGAGTGACCTAGTCACTCCTTTACCCACGAAAAGTGCTACTTGGCTAGTAGAAGCCCTATCAGGCTCACAAATGGCCCCCGAGTGGGAAAATCCAAAAAGTAAACCACTGAAAAAGATATATTTTGCAAGAACTCTTACCTGCAAGTCACGAATCTCGAAACCACCGAACGAAATGGGAGAAATCAGCAAAAGAAGTTTGGGGAAATCCTCTCCAACTCAGCAGTGAACAGTGACAATGACACTTCACAAAGTGGTCCCCACCCATTTATAGGTCCCATTTGACCTATTTTATTCCTTTTCACATAACAAGGCCATACCGAGTCCGTTTGGGACGTTGTTTGCACCACCGGTTTCAAAATTCTGCCCTCTATGTTTTAATGAGACCACTGTCTCATGTTTAACAAGTAATTTTTGGGGACACTTCCTGAGAGTTACCTCAGTTTCATACCACATTGTGATATAAGTGTTTGCAGACATGTACTTGCATCACACCTTCCTACCGCAACTCATGCGGGATCCCGAACCATCCCCTGGAAGGCACATCATTTTATTATTTCAGCATATAATTGTCACATCTGTCTACCTCAACTTAAGTAGAGTTTCGGACCACCTCCTGGAAAGCACATCATTTTGCATAGATTTGGCATATAACTATCTCTGGACTCACACTCAGATCATATGTAGTCCAGTCCATCCACCACAACTCACACAAGACTCTCCTGACCTCTATCTGAGAGCCACCTCGGTCTATGTGCCTCTACCGCACTGACTCGTGTGCCTCTTCCATGATCTATCCCGTGCATGTACTGGTATGTTCAAGAGCCACCTACTCCATCCATACTACACAAATGACCTTTGGACGACTGTCCATAGTCCCGAGAGGGGAGCACCATTAGTGCCCCCTCAATTGGTTGACCATAATGGAGTTTCTGTTAAGCTCTTTTCTGACTCCTAAAAAAATGAAAAGATTGTCGAGCGCATTTTCTTCCTCTCTTGCTCGTTAAAGTATCAGAAATGGCGTCTACATTGCTTCGTTTATCTCCTTTTGTGAACCATGTAGACTACCATATGAAAAGGACCACCTTGGCACATTCAAGCCAAGACCGTTCCCCTCTACATCCTTTTACACTTTCTTGAGCAGAGGGGCTGAAATTTATGAAAAATATCACCATGGGTTTTCATTAAGCTCTTTTCCAGCCTTCTCATCAAGAAAATATCGTTGAGAAAACTTGGTTTCATTCATGCTCGTAAAAGTATTTGAATGATCGTCTAGTCAGTACAGGTTTAACCTTTTCCGTCCTAATTGGACTACCAATGTTAAAGAAGTCTCCCATCCCCCAAAGGATGGGTGAGCTCTCCTATGTACACATTTAACCTTTTTCATGCATAGGAGACTATCAATGAAAAAGAGACCCCATTGAAGTCTTCTTCATGCTTTCAGACTCTCTAAAATTGAAAGCACCATTGAGCATTTAATTTCTTGGAAAATCCACGAGATCGTACCACAACAGTGTATTTAGACACCACCCCACATATAACAGTTTGACAACATTCCCACTTTGGGTCGCCTTTGTTCAGAGTATTCTGCGATGTGTTTTTGGATCCCATCAATACCAAAAGTGTCTACCTCCACCAATTATTTCACATCTCCAGTTACATGCCTGGTATTACAGCTATGATCCCTTTCCCATGAGTCAGTTTCATTTGCTGCCTGGTCCGCCCTCTTGTCATACTCTGAACAAAGGAAGTTTGAATCCACTACAATTCCCCTGCCCCTTTTCTACCCCTTCCCCCCCATGCAGTGGGCCATTCCTCAGATTTTCTCACATCTTTTCATTATCCCCCTCACACTTTTGGTCAAGCAAATACCATCGCCTTGGTCAGTTGCAGGTCTCCCTCTGTTGATGACAACACATACATTCCATAGGATAGACCCAGAGGTCCCTGTATCTTGGTTTCATTAACCTCATTGATGAGTTACTTGGACCACTTGAGAGGAGTCCTTAGTGCCTCTCAGGATGGTTGTTTCTCATGTGATCGACTCCAGCTACAACATCGTACTGTTGAGATTCGTACAGGGTATTGGTCCATGCAATATTTAGTCGAAGACCCCAGATGTCACCTGACTCTAGCACATTGGTGAGTTTATCATGGGACCCATATAGGTTCATGTCCCTTGTGGTTTTTGGGTTGCATTGGAGACAATTTCAGAAGCCCCATAGTAGTGCTTCTATATAGATTTATGATTGATACAACATATTGCTACCATAGAGACTCTGACTCTCCGTCAGTGGGTCCCTACAACTATGTACCATTCTAGATCCAACAGACCATCATTCATGAATATATAACATTCCATGAGAATCCCATGGGTCCAATGTAATAGTTATTCATATCAATATTGTATTCAGCCTCTTATTGAGGAAACCACTATGTAACAATAGTTGTACATGATCGGCTCCTGCATTTTAGAGCTTAGATCGCATTATTCTTTTGACATCGTTCTGAGCATGGGGATTCCTGCCTCATCCATATACATGTCAAACATTATTTATATCTCACCCATTGATGGGAAATATATCAATACAAAAACCAAAAACCACCATGCCCCAGCGTAGGAAGCACCACCTCTCCCCAAAAAATCCTATGATGTCTGTCGGCCATACGATGAGCTCCTGCCCTCAAACATCAGGGGGAAATCTGTTAACCCAAAAAATCCCTCAATGAGCTCTACATTACCTACACAACCCAAATACATCTATTTCACTACCCTCATTTGATCTACACACCCTTGTAAAGGCTAAAAAACACAAAAAGGGCTTAAAAACCCCCAAAAAGAGCCAAAATAACTCTCATAGGAGCTAAAACCTCCAAAAAGGGGCTAAAACCCCTCAAAGGAGCTTAAAATCCCTAAAGGAGCTAAAAATTCGGTGAAAGGGGCTTAAATCCCAAAAAAGGGGGGCTAAAGCCTTAACCAAGGGCTTAAAATCCTAAAATTCAAGAAAAAACTATAAATAGAGGGGTGGGGGTCACTCTCAAAACTCTCCTTCTCTCCCTATCATTATGCTACCCATGTGAGTGCGTTGAGACCCACATATCTCAAGCCATTCACCCCTCTCTCTCATTTTCTCCATTAGCCCATAAGCTAAAACCCCATTTCATAGAGAGGTGCTTCCAAAGTTAGGGCATGGTGGCCCATTTCCATAAAGGCTGAAGGTATAACCATGCATTTCTTGTTGGTAGTTTAGTTTTATAGATTGGTTTTACTTGCAGGTTTATTTTCTCATAGTTTGCTGTAGGTTCTCCTCTACTTGCTTGTAGCCATTTCTTATTTTTCTAACAGTTTCTTGTAGGGTTTCCATGGCTCTAAGCTAACATTTCCTTGTAGGGTTTTTCATCCACATGAACCCTACTGTTTCCATCCTATAGACGGAAGGTAGTTGTTCCTGCTCATAGCTAGGGAGAAATCCCTACTACACTCCTTTGACACACCCTCTATGTATTCAATCATTTTTCTTGTGCATAAAGGACCCGAGCACAAACTACTAAGAGACTCTTCCACCTCAGATTCTCATGCCTTATCCCCATCAAATTTTTTCCAAGATTATTTAGTCATCTCTTGTTTTTTTTCATGGAATTATTCTTATTTTTTAACTTCTTACAATGTAGATATGCTCTTTACTGCTATCAAACTTTTATTTTCTTGGGAGGCAGAGATTTCGACTGCTGCTAGGATTTGAGAAAGCTCTTGGAGGAACATCTTCAAATCTTGTTTTCACCAAGTTCTCTTTTGACATGAATCTCGCCACCTCTTCCATCCATCAAAATAAAATGAAATCACTATAAACAAAATTACCGATAAATCAATTCATCATGTACATGGATCTTCTAAATCCAATGAAGCAGTGTATCCACTTAAGCAGGATGGCGCAGAAGTTCTTACCTCTTGTCTTATCGAACTATCTCCTTATATTTTAGGATATAGAAAATCTATTAGAAACTATGATATAATAAAATATATTTTGTAATAACTTCAAAAAAACAATAAGTTCCTAAGAATAAAGTAAACATCAACTAAGACCTAGTTCTTTCACACATCCCCCGCAATGACACTAAAATATTGGGACATTTTCTTGTTTATTTTCATTTACATAAGTTATCAACTGGGTTTAGTAAACTACAAAGTGTTATATTTTCTTAAGATATGATTAGATTATCTAGGATCTTTATCTAAAAGAATAACAAGTACAACAAAATTCATAAATGTAAAAATGCACAAGACACAAATATTTTCATCGAGGAAACCACAAAGGAGAAAACCCCACAAACTTCTTCAGAATAGTAAGATGATCAAAAGCAGTAATAAGAAATGTTCAACAACTATCTTTCTCTCCTCCTATGACTATCTCTCTCTCTCAAATTCCTTAGAGAGTGTGTGTGGTGTGTATAAATGAGGGAGAGCGCCTCCATATTTATACCCTTTCAATTCACTGACCAAATATAAGACTCGAGCCTACATGTCATCTCACATGGGGCCCACTTCTCCTAGAGAGACCACAATTATATATTACATGATGTTACACTCAGGACTATTGCCCTAACTTATAGTAGAGTTTGTACCTCAAGGTATAGACACAATTTAGACATCTCATAAAGGGGTAATAGACATACCAAATGGGGGTACAACAGCATACAATAATAATATACATCATAATATCTTCTGAAGTTACAACTACATGAACAATCCCTCTTAACTAGGAAGGTATTCTCTCTCTACACAGTCATGAACTCATTTGGTTAGGTCTTCATCGCATCATCATCATCACGGAGTCATACAGTATTCATCATAACTGTTGCCATCATCTTCTTATAATTTGATCATCGTCCCATACTATCTGTCATCAAAAGTTTCAATAGTGCTAGCCCTTTTTCATGCTGGATGTAGGCCTAGCCCTCTGTCAGGTCTCCATCATGTCTGTGAGTAAGCCATCAAGTAGTTACATCTTAGGACTTATTATATGCCTCTTACAAAACCTTTAAGATCTCCCTAGATTGATTATATGCCACTCCAAAACCTGAAGGAGCATCCCAGGACCGATTACATGCCTTGCAATACCTGTTTACCCTACTATTATCTCAACATATTCAGATCATCTCATCATCTCAGGAGCACAGTCCAGATACACATAACACAACACTTACATTCACTGACATGGTAGGACACACCTACTACCATCCGAGAAATGCTCCCAACACTTACATCCATCGACATGGTAGGACACACATACTACCATCCGGGAAAGGATCCAAGACTTACATCCACCGGCATGGTAAGACAAACCTACTACCATCCGGGGAAAATATCTACACTTACATCCACTTACATGGTAGGACACACCTACTAGAATCAGAGGAAAGGATTTGCACTTACATCCACCAGCATGGTAGGACACACCTATTACCATTTGGGGAAAGGCTCTGCACTTACATCCACTAGCATGGTATGAGACACCTACTACCATTCGAGGAAAGGCTCTACACTTACATCCACCAGCATGGTAGGACACACCTATTACCATCGAGGGAAAGGATCTACACTTACATCCACCAGCATGGTAGGACACACCTACTACCATCTGGGGAAAGGCTCTACACTTACATCTGACCACCGGAGGCCCAACCTACCACCATGTTAGAAAGGATCATGTATATCTATGTCTTACAGACTGATCACTTCCCTTTGGAGGGAACCTTGATATGAAGAACACCAATATTCTCTCTGAAGTACTCGAACTTCGCTCTGGCCATTTCTAGAATAGAATCACATTAGGGATGATTACGTCCAAGGATAACTTGTGAGATTCATCGAGACTGATTACATCCGAGGAAAACCTACATGACCGATTATGTCTGAGCAACCTATGAGCCTCGCCAAGATTTTATGCTCAGAAACTTGTCTCACCAGATATGCTAGAACTCATCACTCCCTCTTTCAAGAATCTTGATCTGGATCACATATTGGAGCTTAACTGCTCCTCTCTCAAAATATGATTTGCAACAATCAGGTGAACACGTTTCAAATCTGTTAGGAACTAGCTCGATGTGTTCACAACAACAAAAATATATGGTCTCATATTATTCAGGTACATCAAGGATACAATCATCTGACGATACATCGTGGCATCAACCATCTCTAATAAAGGATCACTCAATAGATTCGGGTTCGATTTCATAGGTGTGGCCATGACCTTGCAGTCCATCATCCTGAACTTCTTTGGGATCTCTACTGCATACTTCCCTTGTCCAAGGAATATTCTATCTGTACTCTACCACACCTCCATGCCTGGAAATTAGTGCATCATACCCAATTCCTTCATCTCGAACTTGGTAGCAAGTCTCCTTATTGCATCTTTAATGAGTTCCTCTATTCCTATCAAGAACATGTCATCGATATATTACAAGAGCATTACTGGTCTACTGCCTTCAACCTTGAAGTAAATGTTGGAATCCACTTTACTCTCAGTAAATCCTAGAGCCATCAATAATCTCTCCATCCCGTCGTATCATGTTGAACCTGAGGATCTTATGCAATCACTCCCTCAAAATTAGAGCATCATTCTCCCTCTACATTTCATACTCTAAGTATTAAAACATTATGTAATGGAGTGACAAGTAGCTTCCTCTGCTACTAATATTCTATGTATCAATCTAGGGTCACTGGATACCAAGATCATCTATCTTGAACTTTGTTGAAAAGTTCTTCTTGCACCCATCTGTGAGTTTGTACAATGCCTTCTTTAATTTGCACACATGAGTCTTCCTGTCATGTGTCTCAACTCCCAATGGATGCTCTATGTTTACTTCCTCCTTGAATACATCATTCAAGAATGTTATCTTGATGTTAGCTGATGTATCTCCCATCTCATACCTGTACGTATGGATATAATGTAAGTGTACCACGTCACTGGTGCAAATGTCTCTTCGTAGTTTAAGCCTTCTTTCTGTGAGAAGTCTCGTGCTATGAATCTTTCCATGTATCCCACGATGCTGCCATCTACTACATGTTGGATCTTGTAGATCCATATGGAAGGCACTACGGAATTCCCTTCAGGTCTTGACACCGCATCCTAGACATCATTCTTCTTGAACTGGTACTCTTTGATCATAGTCTCCTTCCCTTTCTTCTTGTCTACTTCTTCATAGCTGGAAATCTTGTTCTCTTTATATTCTTCTGAAGCTCTTTCATTTTCTATGGTGTCTTTGACCCGAGAAGCTTCAGGTTCCTCTTCTAAACTGTTCTTACTTGTTCTTTGGAATGATCTACAAGTCAAGTTCATTTGCATGATTAGAAACATATCGTAATTTCTAAAACATAGTAATAGTGACAAATATATGTCACATAGCCATGCAACTATTTTAGCCAATGCTACAACATTCATCCATATCATGTATACATATAATAACTTCTAGACGCATTCTATCCTAATGTTATTAAGAGTGTGTACTACTCCTAATATGCCAGCAAAGAGGTTTCAATCTAGATAAGTAGTAATGGAATGCTGTACATCATCATTTACTTCTTACCCATCATGTGCAATTCAGTAGCATAAATGCAAATACTCAAACATGAATAACACATCAACTGAATATAAACAAATGCATAACCAAAAAATATCATGAAATGAAAATTGAATACTTATCTTTATTTTTTTCATGGGTAAACTCCTTCTTGAGCCTTCAATTTCATCATCTTCTTCATTCATAACAACGTCATTTCCTATCCAAAATGCTAAGATGGATAAGAGGTTCTTCAAGAGTTGAGTTCTTCATATTCCTCATCGCTTGAGGGACCTTTTTTGAATCATGAGAGCTAGATATTTAGTTTCTCCCATATTCTCTTCTCTTATTATGATTCAAGATTCTTCTTCTGTGCACTCTCCCTAGATTCTACTAAAGGTAATCACTTCCTTCTGGCACACATTCCTTGAATGAATGAATCCCATGATCTTGGGAGGCCATTCAAGTTGGTTATAACAATATCTTATTCTTATTCAATTACTTCATCATAGCATCGAACACTTTATTTTGGTGTCTTAAAGGATGAAACATGAGGGATGAGATGATATTTAATAGAATCTATAATGATTCTCTTAGCTATAGCCTTAGCCTCATCTCCCTCTAGCTCCGAGAACTTCCTTACTGAAATACTAATCCAAGTCAATTTATTCAAGGATCATGGATGTCCTATACTTCCATACTCAGAAGTTGTCAGCTTCACCAAGCTTGTCATCAAGCTGGTGTGATTAGTCATTTTGAAATGAGAACCTCAAATGTAAATAGCAAAAATTTAGATCTTACCAATTTGAGGTGTCCATCTTGGTTCTGGAGCTGGCTGATCTAGGGTTTGTCAGAGAAAACCTAATTTTCTAAAATCTGAATTTAAAACTTATGATTGGATATAAAAATGGTCCTCTTCAAGGAGAGCTATCCAATGTACTCATTTTCTGAAAAAAGTGGAGGGAACCTCCAGGAACAGGAAGCCCTAGTTTTCCAATTTCTTTTGCAGAAATGACTGATTTTGATTCTGTTGTATCTCCGAAGTTTCAGATCCTTAAGGTATGAAAATTATCACTGTGATATCCTGATAAGTATTATTTCCAACCCCACATGCTAGAGTAGAAATGTATTCCCCAAGTGGGAATTATGTTGAGTTTCCAAAGATTACTATTTTGGGGACTATTCAGCATAGCAAACTTGTATAGACTTCCACATGTCACTGTTTCACATTCTAGGTCTAAAAAATGTACCACAGAAACTATCATCTGTGGCCTACCTAGAAGATCTTGTAAAATTTTGTTTGGACATTCCTATCCTGAGATCTAGCAAATATCCCTAGGTCACCTTTTTATGACTGTATTCTGGAGGAGGATGGAACCCTAATTTGGAGGAACCATAGATCCTGAAGTATAGCAAATCTCAAGATGAATCTTTTACATTGTGTACATCACAAATTTCTCTTCAGCATGTAAATGTTTCGGATTCTGAGCCTTCTCCAATATTGTGTTATAGATAAAGTTATAGAATGACTAAATTTAGTATTCTAGGGGTTTCAGGCATGAAACCCTAATTTCCATTAACTATCATTGCAGCTGTATAGTGAAAATTATCTGATTCAGAAACTGAGACCACCAATATATACACCCTAGTGAGGAAATTCATCCTATCCCTCCTTTCTTGATGATCTATGGAGAGAACACCTTCAACTAGGAAGCCCTAGTTCCCGCAGCTGCACAGTGCCTTCTTTCAGAAAGGCTCTAATACCATGTTAGATTTTCTTAACATATTATTATATTATCTAGGATCTTTATCTAAAAGAATAAGAAGCACAAAAAAATGTATAAAATGTAAAAGATGCACAAGACAAATATTTTCATCAGGGAAACCATAAAGGAGAAAACCCCACAAACTTCTTCAGAAAAGTAAGATGATCAAAGTAGTAATAAGAAATGTTCAACAACTATCTTTCTGTCCTCCTATGATTGTCTCTCTCCATAAAAATCCTTATAGAGTGTGTGTGGTGTTTATAAATGAGGGAGAGCACCTCCCTATTTATACCCTTTCAAGTCACTGACCAAATATAAGACTTGAGCCTACATGTCATCTCACATGGGGCCCACTTCTC
>LPNX010493841.1:23997-37249 GCA_001517045.1 Pseudotsuga menziesii | reverse complement strand
TGCAACATTTAATATGATATACATCTGTATAGAGATGCATGCAGACATGCACCAATTTCAAAAAGAAGGACGAGATAGCATTTTACAAAGAAAGGATCCAAAAGAACGACTATATATTTTTGTGAAGCACTATTTTCAAGAATAATAAATAAGTTCATCCAATAGAACAAAGAATCCAAACTACAAATTCAGCATTAATTTCACATGTGTTCAGATCGATTTTCAAATGAAGCTAAGAATAAGCATAGATATAGTCATTTATTTTCAGAGAGATCAACTTACAAGGCACTGGAATACATGCTTGGCAATGGCCCTAATGTAGACTTACTAATATTGCTAATCAAGCCTTGCATATCCTGCACATCAACAGAAAATTGTAGATCTTGTGGAAGGAAAGTAAACACTGATCTGTTGCGAAAATAGTAAATACAAGCCTAAAGAAAATGGCATATGCACCCCAATCAAATGGGGACTATTTATTATAGTATTTGACTATCAAAAAAATCTTGCAATACATGCTTAGCAATGGTTCTATCGTGGTCGTCTTAATATTTTTGCTAATAAAATCCTACATATCTTGCATGTGAACAAACTCTAGAAATCTTGTGGAAGAAAACAAAATATGTATTGTTAAAATGCAAAAGTCTAACGTAAGATGGCACATGCAATCCAATCAGCTGTGGACTGGGCATTATAATTTTTGTCTCTCATGAAAGAATAATGATTATCTTTGTATAAACTGAAAAAGGAAACTCAAGTACCCATGAAATATTTTCAACTGATGTTGTTATGCATAACATATTTAGCAACAGTTGCAACAAGAATGGAAGCAGAACTGGAAATAATGAAGATGCATGTTTGAAAATTTAGGGAGCAGAGAAATGATAAAATAAGTATTCCCAAAATATAGTAAATGATTAAATAAAGGGAGAATACTTGAAGGAGTGGCCAACATGCTACTGGAAATAGTCACTAAAGCACCAGAAGTTACTTCAGATTGGCTAACTAGTTTGAGTTGGAGACATTTCTGGAGTGCTTCCTGAAGTTTTTCTTAGAGGTCAGCTTCAAAAGCAGCAAGCCATCTCAAAAGTAGCCTGATGGAAGTGAGAGAATTATAGCTGGAAATTTAAGAATGAGCAGTGAATATTTTGTTGGAAGTGAAGCCATTTTGGATCCTCCATAATTTAGAAAATTTATGTTACTCTTGTCAGTACTAAGAATGTTCTATTACACAATTACAGCTTTTTTAATTAGGAATGGCGGCAGTAAATTCTGGTGCTTTCCATGGTGGCATTGTGTGAAAGGCAATCCATTAGTTGAGAAGAAATCTTAACTTTTAACAGCCACCAATAGGAAAAAAACTTATAAGAAGAGAGGTAAGTGCATATATCTCTATTGCTTACTTTAGGCAATAATCAACATCCATGACAATTCAATACGGGCATTACTACTCATAAGTTGTGTAAGATAGTTTATGAAGAAAATGCTTCCAAAATAAATACATGGGATAAATAAATTTCAAGGATAAGATGCATCTCCTTTAACTCTTGGGGTTACGCTATTATACATTTACAACACTTGTTTCCAACACAAACATAAGCTGTAGCACCTTGTAATTGCCAAAATGCTAATACAAGGAAAAAGTTATCTAACTTCAGAGACTAAGCTATCATAATGCTAGCATTAACATTATATGTCCATTATCACCAGCATAGTATAGTCTCCCAACTAAAAAAGAAAAATAACTTGAAAAGAGTCATAACACCAACAAAAATACCAGTGTCACAGGAGTCAGGACACAAGATTTAGCATGGGAAACCCTAGAACAGGGAGATAAAAGTTAAAACCACTCTGAAACAGATCCTTGTCATAGCACAATCCAATACATAACTAGAGAAATGTCTAAAATAGAACGGGATTCGATCTCGAGCCTTTCCTTTGCTAACTTTGCTTCCCCCAACTCCCTACGAAGCTCTTCCATTTCTCGACCTCTCTCCTCGGATTCTGCAAATTTGTTAATCCACAAACACCCAAAACAATAAAAATAACATAAAACACAAATCCAGTCCTCTGGTTTCCATTCATTTCGCCATTAATGCAATACAAAATTCAAACCAGATAACCCAAAAGTAAAACCCCATATGCGATTTATTTCATTTTCTTCTTACACTGACACGTCTCTTTTAGGGAATCGAACTTGGGCTGAACATAGTAACGAATATTAAATGGTTTCAAACATGTACTTACCATTTGAAGTCGAACTGGATAAGATCTGTGTGCCTTTTGTAAGATCCCCCTTCCACCTCGAAGAGCCAAGAGCGACTACGACTCATAAAAATAGAAATGAATCATGATTGCATCTTAGAGGAGTAGAAAACCCTCACAATAGTGAGGTTACTCCCGCTACAAGTAAATCAAGAAATCTTGAGACATGGTAACATTATTATAAACAATCAAAGGCACTATATGTATAACGTGGATATACATTTGAGGTATGCATTATTTGTAGGGCATGTAATGTTACCTATAACCATGGGACATTTCATGGTGAAATAAATTGTATATATATATATTTAAATAAATTATATGTAGAACACTTCATATAATATAATGAAGACTACTATATATATGTATATATAAGAAGAACATATAAAGTTACATATAATCATGGAAAGATTATATGGTGGAACAAACCGCATATGTATGATAGTAGAACCCTATATACATGATCATGAAGAATAGGATATATATATGTTGGAGGCATATATATATTTGTGACATAGATTGTATGTAGAACATACATTGTGAAGCAAAACCACGTACTTACTATGCCTTGAGTAGTGGAAGAAAGTTATGAACGCTATTTGAGCTTCCCTAGGTTTCAACACTTAATTTGTGAATGCATGATTGATGGCTGGCTGGAATTAATGACTTAACGGGACGTTATACCAGCGAATTAGTAGGCAATGTTGAATGCCATTAAATTCATTCTCTGACTTCTGATTTAGCCATTTTTAGATTACCCGGATTCAGAGCCATTCAGTATTCTGAAATACCTAAATTATTTTGGGGTATAACTACTAATGTTTAGGGGTGATTAGGGGAGGGAGATTCACACCCATCAATCGGGGGAAAAGATGGTGGGAATTGGTCGGCCTCACATGATTTGAGCACGATGACAGGCTCTCGTCGGGGATCTTCGTGGAGAGGGATGCTTGCTTTAGGAAGGAAGGGAATCGACATGGGAAGCTGGAGCGACATCTCCAGGTTTGCGATTTCAATTTTTGGGATTAGGCAATTCCATCTTGGGTTGCCATTTGATTTTTGTTTTAGGGCGCTATAAGATCATGCAAGTAGTCCCACTTCATGCCTTGTTTTATTTGGAGCCTACGGTCTGTTAACCATTCGAGGGATAGGGTTGATGGCGTTCTCTCCGCTGACTAATTCCAAGCTTGCTGTTTATGCACTGTATACGTTAAAATGGCATCTTCTGCGTCGGTCGAAGTGGAGGCTGACGGTGTTTACTTGATTTATTTTGTCGATATGGAATCGATTCCACCCTTGGCTTAGTTCCATCCTATGCACTTGTGGGTACCTGGTTATAAACCAAAAATCGATCTGATTGCTAGCTCAGCTCAGAACCTGCGCGTGCTTGGAGTGGACCTGCGTAGGGCATATGCATTTAAACCAACCATAGAAGATGCACGTATCTTTATTGAGGGTTTTCTTTGCTATGTATGTTTTCCCACTTTTCTCTTGTTGCAACGAACCAGGAGATAAACCAAAAGCCTGTATAAATCGACCCCAATGACATCCTTCCTAGATCGACAGGATTTGGTCAGCTCCGTCTTGGTTAGCGCAGATCTTGTGCTTAGTGGACCCAGGCTTAATGTATATGGCGTTAAAACGCTGGAATTTTGTTTCGGCTTTGTGTGCAGACCAACTTTGGAGCTGGTTTGGCTCCCGGAAATAGTGGTTGGGTTCGAGACTTGTTGTGTATAGATCTGTTACAACGAGCTTAGTTATTGTATTCCTGTTATATGCGAAATCATCCATAACTTATATTGGACTAATAGTATAGATATGTATGCGTTGTATTCTCCTTCTAGGGGTGAAGTGTTCATGTCTTAAGCTGGATATAGAGATCCGAACCCTTAACATCCTAGCGTTGATACGGTAGGGTTTGCACTTGTGTTTTTGAAATACCCACTGTAATTTCTAAAGAAATAACCTTTCCTTATCTGCTGCGACTGCCTTGATATAGGCTGCACCTTCCTTCTTAACCTTTACCCGTGCGAATACTCAGCCTATTGCCCAATTTCTAGACTGCGCTTTGTCCGGAGCATTGCCTGCATATTATTTGAACCTTGAGACATAGGTTGTGACTGTCCTCACTTGGGATGCGTTCTTCTGCTTGATATTGACTGCGCATGCCAAACTATTTAGGCTGCGTTTTGCTTTGAGTACAGACTGTATAGGAAGAGCGTCTTATCTCCGGCATCTTTAGACTACGATCTGCCTTTGATTGCAGCCTGTGTATGAAGGGCGTTTATCTTCAGTTTTAGACAGCGTTCTGCTTTGATTACAGACTGTATATGAAGGGCGTTTTTGTATCTCCGGCATTAGAATGCGATCTGCCTTCGATTGCAGACTGTGCATGAAGGGCGATTATCTCCAGTTTAAGACTATGTGGTCTTGCTGTTTCTTTGAGGATAGACCGTGTATAAAACTGCCTCTGTCCAATGGAAACCAGATCCGGTTTATGTTTGTATATCAGGTCAGTGAAACTTAGTTCGTAGGGAGAACTAGGTATGAATCCATAATCTTATCTGAACCTTTTGAATCTGTTTCCTCTTATGATAGAGTCTTTAAAGATGCCGGGGTGACCCACGATAGCAAATCGCATGCCTGGGTAGCTATGTTTAACTACAATCTGGGTGCGTTCACCTTACGGCATGAAATCTTGCTTTATTGTGCTAATGACTTACCGATTTTTTAAAATCTGGAAGCTGTATATATTTACATATTCATTACTGATGCATCCTGATAGGGTTCAGCCCTCATGTCACTGTTATAATTTGAAGACAGAAATTTTATAGGTTTTAGGCCGTAGCGGCCTGTGGTCTGGAAGATTTATCATGCTGGTAAATCGATTGGTTCTACTGATTAAAAGTAGTTCCCGGTTAATCTTTTGATTTTTGTTATTACAACCACGGCTGGTATTACCCAGACCTGAAACCTATGGCATTTACAAGATGTAGGTCGTACTTGGGACAAGATCTTCTTATTTGATCTCTGGTGGGCTCCAGTGGTTTCATTTTCTGATTTATGAATACATATACACAGTTGCCTGCTGTTGCTTATTCATTGCAGGAAGTTATCCCCTTATTTTCGGTGATCGAACGACGAAGGCTTTAGCTGATTTTATTCTGGTTTATGATTGTATGTACACAGTTGCCTATTGATTGTTTACTTGTTGCAGATCAGTAAGTTGTCCCCTTATTTCTGTGATCAAAGTGCGAAAGCATTCACTCATTGTTTTAATGCTGTGAGTTAAAATGTTTTAGGCTTATAAGTCTGTAATTGCCTATTACTTTCCTTGTGGATGATAGTTTTCTCTCAGGGAAACATACACATGCCTCGGACTAGTTCTGGGTACAACATGAATGTACCGGCAATTATCTCAAAAATACCTGTGCACTTGTATAATTTTTGGTATCTTAAAAGAATGTGCCACGAGGAACATGCAACGAAGAAAAAGAAAAAAAAAACTCTACCCCTTCCCGCACATAATGGCATCAAGGGCTCACAGGGACATTACATATGGTATCAGAGCGAAAGTTACAATTCTCGGACCTAATGGACTCGCCAACATGGAGGTATGTTGTGAAGTACGTGTTTTTGATTAAGAGGTATTGTAATGCATGCTTAAAAAGAAATATTGCTGAACTCTCTGCACAGGTTTTGAGAAACTATGTGAATTTTGTTGCATGCACTGTAAGGGTTATTTGTCTAATTTGGGAATTGTCACAAACAACCCTAAAGAAAGTTATACCTATGTGTTTTATATACGTATTGATAAAGTGAAGTGCAAGTAAAGTTGTGTTTGGTAAGATTAAGAGCATAATATTAACGCATCAAAAGATGTTAAAAAGGAAGCAAAGCCTTGATATGTTGCACATACGTATTCTTGTCACAGACTGATAGGAACATGTTATCATGAAAATTGTTTATGAGGGTAAAATGGTACTTATTTTGGGCAAGAATGTGTGAATAGATGATGCAGGTACGCACAGTTGCAAGAAGCGGCATCACTTGAGGACGAGAGGCAAAGATGAAATCCTTGGTAGAAATAATCTCGCTTGGAGTCTATATGATTCTTTTTCTTATTATGAGAGGTTACCAAGGTGATAGCCTGTGATTAGTATATTGAAATTTGGAAGAAACCATAGCTTTCGTAAATGGTTGTGTTAAGAATACAAAATTTTGGAAGAATGCTAGTAGCTAATTATAGAATTTTTGAGAAGATATATATATGCATTAAGTTTTGTTGAATATATGATGTAGGTCGCTCAAGTCTATAGGACTTAGGTAAAAATACCTTGATGATAAGCTATGGAACATGGGGAATGTCAAGCTACCAAGCCTAGAGATATGAAAGTTGTGTTGTGGAGAAGCCTCCTGGGCTCTTGAAGAAAAATATGTCAAATAGATATTATGATATTTTTAGTTTTGAAATGACATTTCATGTATGTTATGCAAATCACAGAGCATTGGGGAGTTTTGCAGGTGGTGAATTGTGGAAGTCCTAGTTGGACCAGAACTGAAAGATCGAACGTAATTTAATTAGATTACCTATGAAATTTGGCTAGAGTATAGCCAAGGTGGAAGGGTAAAGTGTCTTGAGATTAAAAGGATAATGCTTCTCGATATATTGCACTAAATATAGGAACTTGTATTGGATAAACAAAAACATCATCAGACCTAACATAAGTAGTTAAGATGTGAAATGGTGGCAAGTATCCCACTTAGAATTGCTGATTGTCGAATGTCAAGTTTTACTAACCAAGGATTCAAGTGTGGAATTATGTGGTTTATGCTAACATTGCAGGTTTCACCATGATGATGACAAGTGCTACTATCCGTGTGCACTACGCCTGCATAAATAAGTGTGCTCGACTTGCGCAGAGATGTGTAAGGATTAGTTCCGTGATAATTTACAAGGTTATATCGCTCATTTATGTGATGTTTAAGCCACTACAAATTTAGATAATAAAAGTTGTGAGTTATTAACAGAAGTTTTGACTTATCCTATAGCCGACCCACAAGTCGGGACAATGACGGTGAAAGTCATGAGAAAACACCTAGGGGTGTGCATTATGATTGGTAAAGTGGAAATCTATACTAAAGAAAATTTGCATGTTGCGGGAGCACCATGGTGTTAGGCAAGCGATTGCCGCGTGAGCACATCAGTGTTAGACATGTACGCCGTGAGAGCAAAATGGTGTTAGGAAAGCGATTTCCACGTGAGCACCTTGGTGTTAGGTGCATGGTGTGGCAAGAAAAGACCTAGGAAAAAATGGACATCGAGAAGATAGGACACTGTCTGATGTCGCTGAGGTGAAAACTTTTGACTGGGGGTCAAAAGGCAGAGTAACCTCACAAAAATGTAAGTCCACCCAAAAATTTAACTCCAGGAGAGTTCAAAGGATAACGATAAAGGAAGCTGTGATAGCAGTTTTTCAAGTCACTAAATGATGACATGTCTTAATATGTAAACATGAAAGTATGATGAAACTGAATTATGCTGAATTTTGGTGATACATTGATGATTAATAGGATGCAGATCTAAAGTAGTGTTCAAATTGGGAACATGATGCAGTCCTTGTTCTTATAAAAGTTAAAGTATGTAAGAGCTGATAATAGTCTTCGCGAGTTTCGCGAAAGAGAGGTTAAGAAAACAGAATTTGGGTTCTGCTCACAAGAATGTGAAAATAAGCCGAGGGGGCCAGCAAGGTTAGGGATGACAAACAAGTAACACCGAGGACGGTGTTCATTCTAGGGGGAAAGGATGTAAGATCCCCCTTCCACCTCGAAGAGCCAAGAGAGACTACGACTCATAAAAATAGAAATGAATCATGATTGCATCTTAGAGGAGTAGAAAACCCTCACAACAGTGAGGTTACTCCCGCTACAAGTAAATCAAGGAATCTTGAGACATGGTAACATTATTATAAACAATCAAAGGCACTATATGTATAACGTGGATATACGTTTGAGGTATGCATTATTTGTAGGGCATGTAATGTTACCTATAACCATGGGACATTTCATGGTGAAATAAATTGTATATATATATTTAAATAAATTATATGTAGAACACTTCATATAATATAATGAAGACTACTATATATATGTATATATAAGTAGAACATATAAAGTTACATATAATCATGGAAAGATTATATGGTGGAACAAACCGCATATGTATGATAGTAGAACCCTATATACATGATCATGAAGAATAGGATATATATATGTTGGAGGCAGATATATCTTTGTGATATAGATTGTATGTAGAACATACATTGTGAAGCAAAACCACGTACTTACTATGCCTTGATTAGTGGAAGAAAGTTATGAACGCTATTTGAGCTTCCCTAGGTTTTAGCACTTAATTTGTGAATGCATGATTGATGGCTGGCTGGAATTAATGACTTAACGGGACGTTATACCAGCGAATTAGTAGGCAATGTTGAATGCCATTAAATTCATTCTCTGACTTCTGATTTATCCATTTTTAGATTACTCGGATTCAGAGCCATTCAGTATGCTGAAATACCTAAATTATTTTGGGGTATAACTACTAATGTTTAGGGGTGATTAGGGGAGGGAGATTCACACCCATCAATCGGGGGAAAAGATGGTGGGAATTGGTCGGCCTCACATGATTTGAGCACGATGACAGGCTCCAGTCGGGGATCTTCGCGGAGAGGGATGCTTGCTTTAGGAAGGAAGGGAATCGACATGGGAAGCTGGAGTGACATCTCCAGGTTTGCGATTTCAATTTTTGGGATTAGGCAATTCCATCTTGGGTTGCCGTTTGATTTTTGTTTTAGGGCGCTATACGATCATGCAAGTAGTCCCACTTCATGCCTTGTTTTATTTGGAGCCTACGGTCTGTTAACCATTCGAGGGATAGGGTTGATGGCGTTCTCTCCGCTGACTAATTCCAATCTTGCTGTTTATGCACTGTATACGTTAAAATGGCATCTTCTGCGTCGGTCGAAGTGGAGGCTGACGGTGTTTACTTGATTTATTTTGTCGATCTGGAATCGATTCCACCCTTGGCTTAGTTCCCGCCTATGCACTTGTGGGTACCTGGTTATAAACCAAAAATCGATCTGATTGCTAGCTCAGCTCAGAACCTGCGCATGCTTGGAGTGGACTTGCGTAGGGCATATGAATTTAAACCAACCATAGAAGATGCACGTATCTTTATTTAGGGTTTTCTTTTCTATGTATGTTTGCCCACTTTTCTCTTGTTGCAACGAACCAGGAGATAAACCAAAAGCCTGTATAAATCGACCTCAATGGCATCCTTCCTAGATCGACAGGATTTGGTCAGCTCCGTCTTGGTTAGCGCAGATCTTGTGCTTAGTGGACCCAGCCTTAATGTATATGGCATTAAAACGCTGGAATTTTGTTTCGGCTTTGTGTGCAGACCAACTTTGGAGCTGGTTTGGCTCCCGGCAATAGTGGTTGGGTTCGAGACTTGTTGTGTATAGATCTGTTACAACGAGCTTAGTTATTGTAATCCTGTTATATGCGAAATCATCCATAACTTATATTGGACTTATAGTATAGATATGTATGCATTGTATTCTCCTTCTAGGGGTGAAGTGTTCATGTCTTAAGCTGGATATAGAGATCCGAACCCTTAACATCCTAGCGTTGATACGGTAGGGTTTGCACTTGTGTTTTTGAAATACCCACTGTAATTTCTAAAGAAATAACCTTTCCTTATCTGCTGCGACTGCCTTGGTATAGGCTGTGCCTTCCTTCTTAACCTTGACCCGTGGGAATACTCAGCCTATTGCCCAATTGCTAGACTGCGCTTTGTCCGGAGCATTGCCTGCATATTATTTGAACCTTGAGACATAGGTTGTGACTGTCCTCACTTGGGATGCGTTCTTCTGCTTGATATTGACTGCGCATGCCAAACTATTTAGGCAGCGTTTTGCTTTGAGTACAGACTGTATAGGAAGAGCGTCTTATCTCCGGCATCTTTAGACTGCGATCTTCCTTTGATTGCAGCCTGTGTATGAAGGGCGTTTATCTTCAGTTTTAGACAGCGTTCTGCTTTGATTGCAGACTGTATATGAAGGGCGTTTTTGTATCTCCGGCATTAGAATGCGATCTGCCTTCGATTGCAGACTGTGCATGAAGGGCGATTATCTCCAATTTAAGACTACGTGGTCTTGCTGTTTCTTTGAGGATAGACCGTGTATAAAACTGCCTCTGCCCAATGGAAACCAGATCCGGTTTATGTTTGTATATCAGGTCAGTGAAACTTAGTTCGTAGGGAGAACTAGGTATGAATCCATAATATTATCTGAACCTTTTGAATCTGTTTCCTCTTATAACAGAGTCTTTAAAGATGCCGGGGTGACCCACGATAGCAAATCGCATGCCTGGGTAGCTATGTTTAACTACAATCTGGGTGCGTTCACCTTACGGCACGAAATCTTGCTTTATTTTGCTAATGACTTACCGGTTTTTTAAAATCTTGAAGCTGTATATATTTACATATTCATTACTGATGCATCCTGATAGGGTTCAGCCCTCATGTCACTGTTATAATTTGAAGACAGAAATTTTATAGGTTTTAGGCCATAGCGGCCTGTGGTCTGGAAGATTTATCATGCTGGTAAATCGATTGGTTCTACTGATTAAAAGTAGTTCCCGGTTCATCTTTTGATTTTTGTTATTACAACCACGGCTGGTATTACCCAGACCTGAAACCTGTGGCATTTACAAGATGTAGGTCGTACTTGGGACAAGATCTTCTTATTTGATCTCTGGTGGGCTCCAGTGGTTTCATTTTCTGATTTATGAATACATATACACAGTTGCCTGCTGTTGCTTATTCATTGCAGGAAGTTATCCCCTTATTTTTGGTGATCGAACGGCGAAGGCTTTAGCTGATTTTATTCTGGTTTATGATTGTATGTACACAGTTGCCTATTGATTGTTTACTTGTTGCAGATCAGTAAGTTGTCCCCTTATTTCTGTGATCAAAGTGCTAAAGCATTCACTCATTGTTTTAATGCTGTGAGTTAAAATGTTTTAGGCTTATAAGTCTGTAATTGCCTATTACTTTCCTTGTGGATGATAGTTTTCTTTCAGGGAAACATACACATGCCTCGGACTAGTTCTGGGTACAACATGAATGTACCGGAAATTATCTCAAAAATACCTGTGCGCTGGTATAATTTTTGGTATCTTAAAAGAATGTGCCGCAAGGAACATGCAACGAAGAAAAAGAAAAAAAAAACTCTACCACTTCCCGCACATAATGGCATCAAGGACTCACAGGGACATTACACCTTTCATGGCTGAAACAGGGCGATGTTCGGTGGATTTGAAGATTTTAAGTGGGTTTCAAGTGGTTTAACGAGTATGACCCCCTCTGGTCAATGTTTTGCGATTGTTAGGAGAATTGAGCATTTCTGCTGCCATGACAATGCAGGTCACCTATCGTTGAGGAAATGGAGTGTTTGAGTGCCTGGAGGAATAAAAGACGTGCCTTCTTTCTGTTCAAAAGACGCACCTTCTTTTTGTAAAAAGTCAACAAAAGACGGTGTCGTTGCTATAGCGATGGATAGCCGTGGATAAAGCGACGTCCAGCTCTTTAGCCATGGATACAGGGATAGATAAGACTCCCTACATGGATACAACGACGGCTAGGTGTGGATACAGTGATGCCTCGTTCTTGTTGCTTTCGATTTTACACCAAAAAGTAAGAAACGTGGAAAACCTTCGTGGAAAAATCCACGCTTTTGTACTAGTGAATTTTGGTTGCTAACACTCTCTCTTGGCCCAAGTGATTGTCTATCATTCTTAGACAATATGTACCTATTAAACCGTAAGAAACATGAAAATATCTTCAACTATCGCATATAACACAACGAAGACCTACCCTTTCTACTCAACATCTCCTCATAGAACCTTTCCTTTACAATGCTCTTTAGTGTGTAGAAAGATTCCAACCTACTGTATGCATCTAAAGAGTATCCTATACAATTAATACCTACATTGTCAAGAATCAAAAGATAAAAAAGAGTTTAGTGGGTGGAACTTTACTAACATGCTCATTTTATATGCTCACCCACAAAAATAATTCTTCACTTTAATGTCTACAATTTCCTCTTCATAGTGTCGATTGTAATTAATGTCTTGGGCTATCCCAATTATTAAATGGAGATAACACCATAATATGTAGAACAACTTTTACATGAGAGTGAATTAAAGCTAACATTATTTTTTACCATAGAGTGAAGGACTCCTACAATTGGCATAATAAGTATATTGAGCCCATGCTTCCTCAACTACATGAGGAGCCTTTCCCACCATCCTATCACATGTATTCAATAGTTGGTTTTAATAATTCAAATGTGATAATTTGATTAGTTAAATAACATGGTAGAAAATAGGTGATTTATAAGATTGGAACTTGGAAAAAGAGGATTGACATTCTCATAGGCCCCCTTTCCTCTTCCCCTCTAGTGAAATCATAGCCCCCCTACTACTCTCTACACAACCATGTTATATCATTGAATTATTTACGAACATAATATTTTCATAGATTTAAGTCTTCATTGTAAGCCTAACACATGGCCCATATATAGATATTTACATCATACATGCCTAGCGATTCACTAGTCGGTCCTTTCCCTTGAGTTTCTCACTACAAATATCTACTAGAATATTTCCATCATTTACACAATCTATATTAGACATGAAAAAGGCCAAAATAAGGGCATTACATTTGTCCATGATAGAGGGACCAAAATTGAAAACCAAATCGCTATCCTTTCTTGAATCAAATTCCATAAAAAAAATCATAATTGCAAGAGTGGATATAAGGATTTGTTCCAAATGTGAAAAAAACACTCATGGATATCTACAGGATTTGTTCATAAGCTATTAAATCTACAAATTGAACTATTTCAATAATAATATGTTCGAT
>LPNX010493841.1:0-13767 GCA_001517045.1 Pseudotsuga menziesii | reverse complement strand
AATAATTCCACTAAAAAGAGAAAATATAAACCCTGTGAGGAAATTTCTAGGGAGTTTAAAAAGATTAAAACACCAAAATTCAATGGAGAGACTGAGAAGGGGGAAGAACTGGAATCCTGGTTATCTGGAATTAAGAAGTACTTCTAGATTTATAACTATTCTAACCAATTAATGGCTAGAATGGATATCTACAATCTTTCAGGAAAGGTTGATATTTGGTGGTAGGACTTGAAGAGAGTGAAGGGGAAAAAACAGGAGAACATAAATTGGAGTACCTTCAAGAGGTACTTTAAAAACAAATTTTTGTCCGAGCAGTACTATGAAGGGAGAGCAAAAGAATTCTATGAGCTTAAATTAGGATCAGTGACTATGAAAGATCTGAACAACAATTTTTTTAGTCTAATTAGGTATGTGCCATATCTTGTAGATGAAAAACCAAAGGTACAATGATTTCTCAGTTGTCTACCTTATCATATTAAGGACAGGATTGAGTATGAAAATCCAAAAACTTTGGAAGAATCTATGAGGAAATCCAACTTCTGTTATGAATAGAATCCGAAGAAGGAAAGCATGTCAAACTGGAAGGCTAAGAAGAATAAAAACCATTATGATCAAAAGAAGAAAGAATTTGTGCCCAACCGGAATTCTAAAAACAATAAGGACAGAAATTTTTCTAACAAGAATTTCCAAGGGAATAAGAATAATTCACCAAGCAATTAGAGTAATTCAAAGGGTAAAGAATATGCTAATAATGATGGTAATTACACCAAGAACTTTGAATGAAAAGAACCTATAAAGTGTTGGGAGTGTAATGGCCCACATTATGCCTCAGTCTGTCCTAATTGAAAAAATATTGTCAGTAATATCCATACTATACAAGAGGAGATGACTGTTGGGGACTTAGCGAGAACTATGCGCAGGATCAATTTAGCCTTAGAGAATTGGTAGGCAGACTATCAAAATTCCATGGTGCAAGTAGAAGGTATGATAAACCAAACCCCTATAGCTATTTTAATTGATCCAGGAGTTAGTCTCAGTTATATTTCACCTAAATTGGTAGAAAAATGTAAGCTTCCTATTGAAAAATTTGAAAATCCTTGGTTGGTT
Source organism: Pseudotsuga menziesii (assembly GCA_001517045.1). Classification (NCBI taxonomy): domain Eukaryota; kingdom Viridiplantae; phylum Streptophyta; class Pinopsida; order Pinales; family Pinaceae; genus Pseudotsuga; species Pseudotsuga menziesii. The sequence goes on along the minus strand of LPNX010493841.1, from coordinate 12,660 downwards.
CAGTTAGTCATTAGTGCAAAAAAGAAGGTAACTTGTTTTGTAAAAGAATGTGCAGTAGTTATGGATCAATTTGAAACTATTTTAAAGCTTAATGTATTACCTCTTAGTTCTTATGACTTACAAATCGGTATGGATTGGTTAGAACGACATAGGGTGATTTTAAATTGTTATGATAAAACCTTTTCATGTATAAATAATGAGGAAAAATCAATAAGTGTAAAGGGAATCCCTAGAAAAATAACAATAAGGTAGATTTCTTCTCTGCATCTTAAAATAAATGTTAGGAAGGGTTGTAAAGCTTATGCAGTAACAATAACTGATGAGGAGAATTTAAATAAAATAGAAAAATTAAAATTGGAGGACATACCAGTTTTAAGAGAGTATGCTGATGTATTTCCAGAAGAAATGTTGGGATTACCTCTAAAAAGGGAACTAGACTTTACCATTGAGCTGGTACCTGGTGCAGTACCCAGCTCAAAGGCCCCTTATCGAATGAACATACTTGAACTTAATGAATTAACGTCACAATTAAAAGAACTTATTGACAAAAAGTATATTTGACCTAGTATGTCTCCTTGGGGGGCACCTGTCATCTTCGTTAAGAAAAAGGATGAAACCATGTTACTTTGGATAGATTACCGTCAGTTGAACAATATGACTATTAAAAATAGATACATGTTTCCTTGGATATATTATCTATTTGATCAAATACGTGGATCCCCGGTTTTCTTGAAAATCGATTTAAGGTATAGATATCACCAGGTTAGGATTAAAAATGAAGATATCTTTAAAAAAAAATTTAGGACTCAATATGGTAATTACGAGTTTGTCGTCATGCCATTTGGGCTTACTAATGCCCCAACTATTTTTATTTGTTTAATGAACAACATTATGCAAAAGTATCTAGATAAGTTTGTGGTCATGTTTATCAACGACATATTAATCTATTCAAAAACTGAAGAAGAAAATAAAGAACATTTAAAAATTATTTTGCAAGAGCTACGAGATCATCAATTCTTTGCAAAGTTTAGTAAATGTGATTTCTTTTAGGATAAAATTCAATACTTAGGTCATGTGGAGACTAAGGAAGGGATTTCAGTGGATCCCGAAAAGATAAAGGCAATCGAATATTGGCCGGTTCCTAAGGATGTAACTAATGTTCGATCATTCATGGGAATTACCAGTTATTACCGAAGGTTCATTGAAGGTTTTTCGAGAATTGGGAATCCGATAACTTCTTTGCAGAAGAAATGAAGGAAATTTGATTGGAACCAGACATGTGAGCAAAGCTTTAAAAAGTTAAAAACTTTATTAACCAGTGCACCTATTTTAAGAATAGTTGATCCAAATAAAGAATTTGTAGTGTGCAATGACACCTGCAATGATGGTTTAGGTGGTGTTCTGAATCAAGAAGGGCATGTTATTGCCTATGAGTCTAGAAAATTACAAATTCATGAAAAGAATTATGCAACTTATGATCTGGAATTAGCTGTTGTTATAGATGCTTTAAAGATGTGGCATCATCACCTAATTGGCAGAAAATTTATTCTAATGACTGATAATGAAGGATTAAAATATATGTTATATCAGCCTAATATAAATGCCAGACAAGCTAGGTTGCTAGCTTTCCTACGTGAGTATGATTTCGAAATTCAGCACCTTAAAGGGAAATAAAATAAAGTTGCTGATGCATTAAGTAGGAATGCAAGGCTGAACTTCACAACAATTATCAACACTTATACAACAGATTTGGATGAACAATTTAAAGTGGGAGTAGAACAAGATGAAATTTACAAAAACTTACAAGCTAAAGCGAAAGAAAATCCAACAGAAAGCTTAAGTAAAGGGTACAGTTTGAATGAAAAATGAATTTTTACTGTATAAAGACAGAATGTATGTACCTAATGTACCTAAAGTTAAGTTACTGTGGCCCATTTCAAATACTGTGTAGGATTGGACAAGTAGCTTATCAATTAGCATTACCACCAAATTTAAGAGTACATAATGTTTTTCAAATTTCTCTATTAAAGAAATATGTTCATGATGCTACTCATGTTGCTAACTGGAATGATGTACATGTGGAACCAGAAGGTGATTTTCTGGTGGAACTGGACTGTATCCTTAGGTAGAGGGAGATCACACTTCGGATCCACACCATTGGTTAGGTGAAGGTGTAATGGAAGCACCTTAGTCCAAAAGAAGCCACCTAGAAATTGGAAAGTAATATGTGGTATGCATATCCAATTCTGTTCTAGCGGAATTTTGAGGATGAAGAATAAATAACATCAAGGACGATGTTATGCTCTAAGGGGGTGTGTATGTCACATGCCCCAATTTTGCAAAAAAAAATAAAATTTTATATTATTTTGGTATTATTTGACGACAATATGTTAAATTTTATGCTAAGTTGTAATTGATGACTCAGCAGAGTGAAGGATATTTAATGTAATTATGAATATTTTATTTATAAATAAATAAAGGAGGAGACAACAGCTTAGAAGAGCTATTAAAAGAGTGTTTAGTGGTCAAATTGGTTGAGGAGACTTAGTGGAGAGCAAACTGACATGTGGTAGCATCCTCAAACCACTTCCAACTATTGTAGGTGGGAACCTTCCTACATTTGGGTTCATGATTCCCTAAGAAAGTGGAATCAGAGCAGGTGGCTCAATTAATGAAAACTTACCCAAAAGACCTAGGTAATCTTTATAAAAATTCCCATCAAACAGAGCTGAGGCTGCTCATTCTAGAGAAGGGATCGTTCAGGTGAATGAATGTACTTCATAGAAATTCAATGGAAGGGAAAAGTGGAAAGTGTTTGAGGGGATAACTATTGTTTGATCTAGTTGCAGCTTTTAGGCTGAATATCATACTACTAATAGCAGAGTGTTTTACTAAGATATTTGACTAGTTTACTGTTTTCTTTCTCCACCATTTCTCAGCCAAGAAGAAAAGGAACAGGATCGGGGGTCCTGAGAAAGCGTTGTTTGAGCACTCTCCAAGAGATTCATAGGGAGGAACATCCTCCTAACGTTGTTGTCCTTTATCCTAAACAGGTCCTACATTATTTTGTTTTACTGTGTTAGTATCTGAGTTTGATTGATCTATGAATCTTAAAGATTTAGTTTGTACAATGTTAGAATCTAGTAGTCTTTTTAAATGATTGAAGAAATGAACTTGATTGGAAAAGTAATGTGTTAGAATATAAATAATTTCTAGACTGTGTTTTTCCACACCTAGAAAACCAGGCAGTACTCTAGCACATGTAGAATGTTTAAATAGATAAGAGAATGTTTTAGTAAATAAGAATGTGTATTTGTAGACAGTAGAATAATTTCATTTATGTTAAAATAGTATGAAGGTTAAACAATGTTTTGATATGTTTATATTTCTCTGTTTTCACTTAGTAACTGAATGAATTGCAACCGAAAATCCACATTAGAGTTACAATGATTACATAGATATAAGTATTTAAATGAGCTACTAATCACTTAGTTTATTTTATGACAATATCAAATAAATTTAAGACTAATATTTATTATTAAAATAAATAGGGTTATATTAAAAGTCCTTAAAATTGTAAAGAATAAACCGAGTTACAGAGTCTCTTTTATATCTTTTCAAGAACTCTAAATAAATTCTACTTAACAGTTTAGTAAATAAGAACAATGTAAATATAAATAATAACTAGTATGAAACTACAAATTTTACATATGTAGAAACTATTTTATAAATATTAGATAGGCTTATACTTGTGAAGGAAAACTTCAGGGTTAAAACCCTAATCAATTTATTTAATTATTCTAAATCAAAAATATAAATTGTAATACATTTACTTGGATAATTATATAGATAAACAATTAAAATACTATACACTGGTTACAATCCTTCCTGAAAATAAATGTACAGTAAAATTTTAAAAATAAATATCACAACACACCTGTAATAATAATTTAACCGAATTAAACAAGTAGCAGAACCCTATTAATAATAAATTGTAGAACATATTTAGACAAGGGTTTCATTTTAGGAAAACCCTAGTTTGTATATTTCGAACAAGCAGGTTAATATTCTAAATTACACACTACAACTAGGTTATAGTCTTAAATAATAACAATAATCTATTTACAAAATATATTAGACAATATTGTTCTTCATTAATAATCGATTAGGAAAAACCCTAAAGTACACAGAGTCACAATATACAAGATTACTACAAAAATGAGACTGAGCACGAAGTAAATCTTTCTTAAAACCCAATTTATTACATTGATAGGCCGCAACGCTAAAAACTTAACCAAATTACAAAACCCAGCTCAACGTCGGGACTACCGAACAACATAGCAAGGGTTTGTAAACAAAATAGAACCATTTTTTTTTTAAAACCATGTATCTAATGGAGAAACCAGACAAGCTTCCAATCTTGGGGTTTCACCATTGACAACGCTATTTACAAGCATGGTAAGAACCCATTCTTTGAACCTAGGGCTTACTAGATGGAGCCACGAGTCCTCGAAGCCAGCCAATGTTATTTTCATCACTGGTTACAAGAAATGTCATGAGTTCCTACAAGGAGAGAAAGATGCTGTGGGTTATTACAAGACTATTTTTCTATTGGAAACCTAATTGTAAAAACAAATTTAATGTGAGTCTATCATTTTTAAAAAGAAAACCAAACATTTTACCTTTAATAAAATAGTATTGAACAGTCTAGCAAAGAGACTATCATTAGCTACGAATTGCACATACAAAATCTCCAAAACCTATGATGCTAGAGGAAAACAACCAGTAGCAATGAATCCTTAGCTTCTCATGGAAGTGGCAGGCCACAGGGAAAGCTAGATGGAGTTAAGGACAGGCCGCAAGCCAAATGCAAACAAAACCAGTAAAATCTTGCATAGTAAAACCCACGGCTAAGAAGGTTTCCAACAATACCGAAATCAAGATACTACAGCAACTTTAAACCAAATTTTTGGGTCAACATAGTACAGGAAGAACCCTCACGGCCGCCATGAAACTATGCAGAGTAGCCCGAAGGCCATCATGAACTTCAGAGGCAAAATGACAAAGAAAATAGGGTTTCAAGATTTTATATCACCAATACATGGACAGGAGGTGACCATGTGCCCTCAAATACTTCTAACCATGCAAGTATTGATTCCAAAGTCCACCTACAATTCAATCATCAAAATTATTAAAACAATTATTTTTATCAAATTGTGGATGAACTATGAAGTACGCATATATATATCACACTGATATTTATACTTAAACTACATCATAATGTTGATACTTTGAATTTGGCGTATGGTTAAACAATAATTTCTTTACGAAGACCCTAGTGAAAGGTGGTAACCACTTGACCTTATGGATAATCCCAAAGTCAATCATGCTTAGAACCTTTCTTTCTACAATTAGATTTATATACTTGCAAAATGATAATAAAGTATGCATGTATTATACTCAAAACTTATCACTTAAAAACCAACAGCTTGGGTGGTTATAATATATGGAGTTGAATAGAATAGTAAAAGATTATAAACATGGCTTTTACAAGGTTCAACTCTGGTTTAAACTTTCATAGACATTAGTTGCTTCTCAACTTGTCAATACTAGTAATGTACATATTTTTTATTTGGCAAAATTGTTTGTGATTGTTCATAATAACCTGTACTTAGCATAGTGAAGAATTCTGATCATAGCAGAAAGATCTACCGTAATAGCTACTATAAACATTAACTTAATATAAGAGAGGAATTATGGTAATAGTAAATTACAATGGAATAACCATGCTCAAGTCTATAATCATTGGAATGACACTCATTGACTTAGATTTAGGAAGTAAGGTTAAATAGTATTCCATCTTGAAATGATGCAGTTATTTTTACAATAATCAATCTTATAATGTCAAGGAGATTTCCATGCAGTAACATCCCTACATAATGCAAATAATGATCATATTGGTACTTTAGTAAGTAATACGGTAATGTATGTGGTTACAATAGTACATGCAGTACGACGTTAATGTAAGTAAGAAATTTGATAACTTGTTAGTGAGCAACTGTTTTTTTTACATATAAGTAACAGGTTGATAATTTCCATAACTAGTCACTTAAAAATAAAATCAAAACATATATTCTATTGAGAATCTTTACTATCAATATCGAGAGAATCTCTTTCATGAATAAAAACAAATAATACGAATAAATATAAAATTTGCGAGATAAGCATGTTAAAATAGAAATAAATATACAACAAAGATTATGAGCTTAGAGTTCACAGTAAGTATCTTTGGTGTCCCTATGCTTAATAAAGAACAAAACCCATATCTCTAAACTCTTCTTACAAGAGAAACTATAGAAGATAAATTACTTTACCTCACTGAAGTTGCCTGAGATTTATCAGCTTATTTTACTAGCATATTATTTGCAAACATAAATACTTCTTGCTACCTTATGAATTAAAACATTTATTTGTTCGATCGTACTTTTTAAACCTGTAAGAACCAACAATCCATTTGCATTAGCATAAACTCTAAGTAAGCCCAGGATTCAAAGTTATATTCCACCTACTTGCCATAAAGTAGACTTATTAGTAAACTGAAAGAAAATAATATGCAACTAAACGTTATTTACGTGACAAAAAACAAGATACTTTAGTTAACATAATTTGAAAGCGTATAGTAATAATCGTTGGACTATTTCATTTTCCGCTAACCATTAGCTTTTAGTAAACTGCATATTCAGCATTTTATGTTATCTTAATTTTTTTTAATTTTTGTGAAAATTTGGTGTTTTTGACACTCGTCATCCAGCTTCTATGGTGCTGATGGGGGACTCTGTCATGTGCGTCCTAGGGCTAGGAGAGACCCTGGAGCTCATCCAAATATACAGCCTTTGGTAGTTTTCCCATCTGGGACCATGCTTAGGATAGATGATGTAGCTGAGTCATCTCAGCTAGTGACTAAGGAGCATGGTGCATTGGAAAATGCAACATGCATGGCATTAGATGGTACCATGATGGCTATGTAGGAAGAGAGACACAGAGAACCCACTGCACCTATGGAGCCTAAGTTACAATGGGTGATCTATGATGTTCTCAACATTATTGATCACAACACATTGCTTGAGTATGCTATCATGGCTTGCCATGAATATTTTGGACTACATCATAGATGCAGGCCTTGACTGATGGGAAATGTATATGTTTATTGTCATCATTTGATTTTCATGATTGTAATGTATCCTCAAATGAATATTTTTTTAACTAATACTTTGCTTTGTGTTGGACCTCCATGAACGAGCCTAATTTCATGGAGGTCCTGTTTGGCAGTGATGCAACTGTTCGAGGGCCTACTATAGTTTTATCCACAGACATCAATGAGGTATGTGTTAAGTGTCATCCTAAATTTGAATTTATAAATTCAAGTCAATTGTTGCACACATAATATTTTATTTTGATCCAACTTTCCTCATTTATCTTATTCATATTGTATAGGATAGAGGCAAGGTAATTGCACATGATTCTACAAAGCCTTGCTCAAGTCGTACTCATGACATGCCAATCGATGAGGTACTAGTTATTTATGTTCAAATTGTTTGCACATTTATGTTCAGATTATAATTTCCTTGGTAAAATTGAAATTCTCAAGTTCAAATTGTAATTAATTAATATAACTATATTCATGTCATGGAAATAGACACAAACACAGGAAGCTACAGATGAGGGCGTTGAAGCTGTTGTGATGTTTATGGATAAGTGGGATGCCGCTCATCGACCAGGTCCTGATGAAGGCTCGTCTTGGTAGATACCCAACCTCCCAAAATTGACACTCGACTCAAGCGAGGTGAATTCATAGATCTCTTTTTCATATATATAATTAATTTTTTCTCACATTCTACATGTAATTTAAATATGTGGTATGTAACTGGCTTGTAGAGTTCACGGTTTTAACTTTTGCAGTTCTTAGACTTAGGAAATTTTACTTTTGATGTGCATGAGCAAGACCAGGGGAATACTATAGCTGACAGTAGTGTCCATGATGGTCGATCTCTTGAGCAATGGCATAGGAGTGATTTGTAGACTATTATTTGTGGACGTTATTATTTTGGACGTTATTATTTTGGAATTTATTATTTTGTAGACTATTATTTGTGGACATTATTATTTTGGACTTTATTATTTTGTACTTTATGATTAACGATATATATATATATAGACTTTTTTTTTAACATGATGGTTTGTTAAATGTTTTAATTATTTGCAATTATAGTTTAAAGTTATTAATGTTTTACAATCTCAATGTTATTTAAAAATAATTAATTTTATACAATATTACAAAATTGTATAATTTTCCAATTTAATAAATTACAGGTTTACAAAATTTACAATTTTACAATGTAAGATATACTAGTTGCAAATTACAACTACAACGTAAAATTTGATTTCGTATTTCAGAAGAAATTTTGATTTGCTACATTTCAAAAGCATCTCTACTATGACAATGTATCAAAAGTGGCATATAACTTTTATTAACCTAGCCAATGGGTTATAGAGTGCACGTATCCATAATACGATCATGGTCAGATACTGACATCTTCCATCTCTTTCGTTCACCTCTCCTCACCTTGATTTTAATGAGATGTATCCGAGCTGCCACCACCAAATGACTATACTGACAAGATATATATTCAGGCATGAAATATCTATAAATAATATAGTCACCTTGTCTTCTCACTTTTTTAAAAATGTGGCCCATCATAAATAGGTCACCAACTTGGTATGAGAACTCTCCATCGACAAAGGGTCGCACCAATCTGCTTTTGATTTGTGTACACCGCATAGAAAAGTATGCCACATGATCATCATTTCCCGGTGGTGAAATTACAAGAAATACATCACCTTCATCAAGGTTTTCAAATATTAAACAAATATTAAATATATATATGCATGTGTACAAGACTAGAGGTTTAAACATTCAATCAAGTATCATGTACCTTGCTTAACCAAATAAGAAACCCGATCATGATCTAGTGAAACCACTACCTTGTCAGTGTGCATCTCTTGCCATGTCAAAATTAGATGTGTCCCCTTTGGATTAAGAGGGACATATTTCTATTGTTTGACATATGCATCGTTCATGCATTCATCAAACCCCAGTCCATTGGTGTTAATGTAGAACTCACAGAAACAAGCATACTTCCTTGTTTCAATGGAAAATATCTTGCCCATGTCTTTACTACAAACTAAATCTAGTTCTCTTGTACCAGGTATGGTATCACAATACCATGGCATGTATCTATTCACATATCCAAGCGAAACATCTAAAAAAAACCTTCATTGAATAAAAAACATCATATTTAGATATATAATAATACAAACACATTTATTAAATTACAATTAAGTTTTTGTTCCTACCTGCATGCTGGCCTTACTTGTTCATGACCTTGGTGACCAAAATTTTGTGTGCACCAATCAACTACTTCTTCTGAGCACTTGAGTTGAGATGCATAATGACTCATTTGGTACCTCTAAAGTGCTAGTTTCATGTATGCATCTGCACGATGATGCTCACCATTTCCATGTCCCATTTCAAAAAATATCCAGCTGTGTCAAATACATGTCTCTTTGTGAAGAAGACTCAACCAATAAAATGGGCATGGTGATTTGAACTGCCTCAAACACCCATCTGACCAAATCCAATGTTCTGTAAATCACACCCCATTATTTTTGAATGAATCATAAATCAACCCAAAGAATTGTTGAATAAACAATGTGCCATGCTCATGATCATCACTAACATAAAAATTGTATTCCTTGATCACATCATGTGACTGATGAGTGTTATCCATACCATCAATGCTCACCTGAGCATGTCTATACAATAAATGTTTGAGGATGGACACCTGGTTGGAGTGATAATACTCACTTTGTATCTCTCTTTGAGGAGAAAATGTGTAATTCTCAGTAAAGTCTACCACCTATAGGATTGTTCCTGGCTCAAAAACCACACAAAAATGCTTAAATCATAAAGCTTGCCACCTGGACCTGTGGGAGTGTTTAACGTATTTGTAAATATGACTTTGAAACTTGTCCATGAATTCTAAAATAGGAATATCATCCTCTTTGATTCCCTCTTCCATCCTTTCTTTATATGATTCTCTGCATATAAGAGCACAACAAGAAGTTTCATCGTTTTCATCTATCTTTACCCTAAATTTAGTGTATTTGTGCAGTGTTTTTCTTGAAATGTGGAGTAGCTTTTACATTGTTGTGACCATTCGATTTCTTGAGGTGCTTCGTGCCACAATAGCAGTTGTAATTTCCCTACATAAAATGTTGATATCGATTTTTCTTCACTTTCCAAATGTGAATAGTGCACTTGTTACATTTTCAGTTACATTCTCAGATGCATTTTTATTTTTAATATCCTTAAAACCCAACAACTTTGTGGCACACTTCAATTTTTTGTTTTTTATCAATGCATGTAGGATTTTAGCTTGTGTACTCACTAATTGTTGTTCAAAGTACAACTTGATTATGTTACTAACATGATCTCTGATTGTCCAATCAGGGGTCAGGTTCCTGAACTCTTCTTGAGTGGCATCATCCAATCCTCTTAAACAATTAGCAACCATTCCAATGTCATTGAAGCTCCCAATTACTCTTGAGAAATCGGAGGGCCCACGATCCTATGATGACTAGTTAGGATCTAGCAATAAATAAATACAAACTCAAAAATAAATACAAGATCTTGGAATAAATACAAATAAATGAAAGCTCAAGAATAAAATTTTATTTTTACTTATCATATTGTCATTGTCAGTTAAAAAAACAACAAATAAATTATATAAGCTTGAATATGGAGGAATGATGGTTGTTGTAGTAACTGGAGATGAATATGGACCCTAGTTTAAATTGGATTCCTAATGGTTCAAAGGTATTTACTTAGCCACCAAGGTTGTCTTAGGATTGAGTATTGGAGAAGTACCCCTTACATCATGGTGCAGGTAAAACTGTTAACTGCTTGGCCACAAGTGACAACTCTTTGGTTTTCCTCATAGGTGGGAATCTAGTCAATTCAGTAGGGGTTGTTTCCCTTTTCACTTGACAGGTCCTTTCAATGGCTAGCTACTTCGTGGTTCCTATGGTACTCTTGATAATGATTTTTAAGGAAAATCCCAAGTACTTGCCACAGTTGTTGTGGATGAGACTTATGTCCCAAACCAGATGTTATTAAGTAAATTAGGTTATTAAGTAAAATATGTTATTCTAGCTTACCTTAAATAAATTGTAATATGATTGTAATGTGACTGTAACTATAATTATGATCATAATTGTAATTGTTGATTTTCTTTGAGATCATCATTGTCATCAATGCTTAAAGACATATGATTCCAAGTCATTTGTACATAATTGTAATGTAATTGTAACTGTAACTGTTTAATGTAATTGTGATTGTAACACGTAATTATCATCATTAACATCATGCATTGTAAAATTGTATTTTTATTTACTCTACCTCACTAGCCCATTGATGTAAGGTTGGTGCATATGCATGTTAATGTGATTGTAATTATAATTCTTGATTTTCTTTGAGATCATCATTGTCACCAATGCTTAACGCCATATGATTCCTAGTCATTTGTACATGATTGTAATGTAATGTAATTGTAATTGTAAAATTGTTTAATGTAACTGTAATGTAATTATCATCATTATCATCATGTAATGTAAAATTGTAATTTGAACACTATGAAAATGACCCTATATGAATATGAAATTAAAATCATATTAAAATCGATGAAAGGAGAGATAAGGCTATACAAAATATGAAGAAAATAAGTGCAATGACAAGGCTATATATGCATATTCATTTAGAAGTAGATATTATGCTAGAATATTATGCACTATATTATTATATATATTCATCAACCATTCTCTAATTTCACTGGACAACTCTAGAACTACTCATACTATAATACACTTACTTTTTATATATGTAATTAAGTGTAACTTGGTTAAACCTTTTTTTCAATTCTTTCACAACAAATACCATTATTTCACATGTACACATAAGTTGTTTTAGAAGGTTTTATATATACATGCACATACAATGTATATAAGTTTATGAATTAATTACAAAATTATAATTAAATTCTAAATAATTTAACATGTATATATATAAAATTATGAACTAGAACACTATGAAATTGAATATATAAGAATATGCAACATGACATTAAATATGAATATGTGAATATGATATTATACAATTTACATACAATTGTCAAGACATATATATGAATTCATACATGCACACATGATGTATATAAGTTTATAAATTAATTACAAAATTACAATTAAATTCTAAACAATTTAACCCACACACACACACACAAACACACACACACACACACACACACACACACACACACACACACACATATATATTATGAATATGCAATTTATGAAATTATATGAATATGTGAATACAAAATTATACAATTTACATACAATTATGAATACATATATATATATGAATTCATACATGCACTTACAACATGTATATAGTTTATGAATTAATTACAAAATTATAGTTACCTTCTAAAGAATTAAACATGTATATATATATATATATATATATATATATATATATATATA
>LPNX010493833.1:267831-355120 GCA_001517045.1 Pseudotsuga menziesii | reverse complement strand
ATGCGTTTTGAGGGCTTCTATCTAGCACATGAGTTAAAAATCAGGTTTTCATCGCCAAATTTGGCCAAAAAGTGTTACCCATCTTCATGGAATCACCCAATATTAGATTCCAACCTTGAGAAATGGATTTATCGAGAAGTTGGATGTAGCAGTGATATATGTTGTTATGAGTCTACAACATGCACCATTTCTAGAGTTGAACCAATGTGGAGCCATGAGGAGATATATTTTACCTTAAGAGGTTCTACTCGCTCACCATAAGAGGCAAATACATTTGCAGCAATGGAAATAGGTATTTATTTCCCGTGTGGAGTCGCCAAAAAATCTCCATCGTGCTAGAAATTATGTAATAAAACCAACCAAAAATGTTTTATTCAATCAAACAGTAGAGTTTCTTTTATATTTATCATTGTATTCCTTGAAGAGACCTAAAAAATATTAAGTAGCATTTAAACCCTCCCTCATAGTAAGGTAAATATGTATGTTGTCCCTCGAGTTGTACCCCTCACAAAATCCACACAAAATCTCACTCTAGATATCATATTTGGGAGAAATAAGATGGAATAAATCACAAGGCTATAGAATATAGTGCGATATCAACCTCCATGCGCCACTTGAGGATTTTGAGCTAGTTATCATGCTAGAGGGGGGATACCTTTAATGTTATCAAAGAAAATTATTCTCATTTTCCACCCAAAAACAACCAATTCATCTATGAAACTTTGAATGGATTTACAACAAAAAAAATTGATGCATATAGCTATCCTCTATTATTTATTAAAGAAAAGCAACAAAGATTGTGTTGTACTTTCCTAAGGGTAACCAAGACTCCAAACACTAGGGGGATTCAAAAGATTTCAAAATTATAAATAATATTAGACACCATGAATATCATATTAATTAGTTCCCCAATGGTAAATAGATCACAAAAAATGAATGAATATGAACATAATAGAAGGGAAAATTCTATGAGACAACAAACCAAATAGGAAACATGTACATAGATCAAGTGGTTCATTCATCAAAATGTAAGGCAAAAAATGGATGGAAACCAACAAAACATATAATTTTCATTGGTTCTCCTAGTCATATATTTCCTTGATCGTAAATACACATTAAAATGAACAATATCTTGTCAATTTGATTATAATGGAGGTCACCAGGGGGTATTGTAAAATCTATGTCCTAGGCCTCTTACTTTCCTTCCTATAAGATAAAGATTGATATAGTGTTTACAAAGAGAAAGAATATAAGAACAAGTACAATGTTGTTTGTTACTACAAAAATAGTGGTATTCTAGGAAAATATTCAATCTCTAATGGCCTCTTTCCTCTCTTCTACACCTTAGCTATTGTTATGAAATTCACTGATCAACTTGTGTAAATGATACAAATATCTATTATAGCCTAGTTTGAGAGAAAAGTGAGACCTAAAAATTAGGTTAGAACCTATTTTCTCCTCCTACAATAAAAATGTTTGATTTTTCCTTAGTCAAATTTAACTAAAATATAGTCACTTAAGCCCTTTGCTAAATTTGAGGACTAATTCCATAGTAATCTAGAGCTACTCCAATTTCATCTCTTTACTAAATTTGAAGACAAAATTAAAACTAATTTGGAGCTGCTGCAATTTTATCTTTTTATCAATGTAATGACTTTCTTCTCCATGCATTAAAAAATATAATTCATTGATTACATAAAATAATTATACATTTAACTCCCTCGATATTTAATACACCATGCCTATGTGAAAATAATCCAAAATCTTGGACAATAATATAATACTTAGCCATTAAAAGATCTGACTATAAAATACACAATATTTTTTTCCACGGCAGAATTTAACCGCTTAATTAGTGATTTATCTTAGGAGTTTAATCAATCCAATTAAACCATTGGCTTTAACTTATAGTATTTAAATGAAAAATTAGTCCCTAGTGCCCCACAATTGTGGGTACTTTCCCCTCTGATCAGCAAGGAGAGTCTAATAACCCTAGTGCCCCACAACTGTGGGGACTTTTCCCTCTGATCAACAAGGAGGGTTAACCTTGACACAATTGTCAGGACTATTGCCCCGACTTACAATGGAGGGTTAACCTCAATGACTTTACATGACTTGTTTAAATTATTGACTCTCCCAATTGAAACATCGAGGCATGACATGACTCAATTACATTACAAAAACTTCCCGAAATAAACATCAGGGTACAATAATTAAGATATACAAGTGAATACATTCCGAAGTTACAAATACATGAAAAATTTCCTCTTATTGTCTTTCATGGGGAGGAAATAAAACCACGAGAGGTTTTACTTCCCTAGAATTTATAATTTCTTCTTGTAGTGGAAAGAAACTTGATTTTAGGGGACAAATCCTTTCTCTTTGTCTTTGCAATATTTTTCAATGCCCTGTATGTCGAGATCCCTTATTTCCATGTCCTTCCCTTCTCCTTATCTATCCATCCCTTTCTAGGGCATGGCATGTTCTTCAATGACCTCTTCCTCCCTTGTTGTTTTTTCCATAAGTTATTTTTCCTTACTAGGGTTTACCTCCTTCTCCACCATTGATTCCATGGCTTCCATGTTCTCTTCCCATTCCCCCCCACCCCCCGCCAAATCATAAATTGATTAGAGACCATATGTATTTTATGCATCTTTGGGGCCTCATGTCTTTGTCCTCCTTGTTTCTTAGACTCGGCCCTTGAGAATCCTTGGTAGTCAACCTCTTTGGTTCACTTAAGTTAAGGAGGAGAGGTGTTTTTAGGAAAATCTCGGAACAGATGCCCGTAGTCGTGACAATGCATACACTAGAAAGGGATATGTTCATAGTCCAGTGACTTCCTCTAATCGTCATATTCCCATGTTAAGTTGATAGATCCATATAAACACAAATCCTAGTTTATTCCTTATACCTATTATCCTTTGTTTTCTCTAATATCTTGATAAATACCCTAAGGAATAACCTATGTCCTCCAAAATTTCTGGATCCCAATATTTCCCTAGCAAGGAATACAATCAGATCTACACTGGCGCAAGCCTCATATCTTATTTTTATGGGTTAAACCTCTCCTTTCAATCTTAGAAAAAGACTTGCAGAGTAGAAAAAGTAACTTCCACCATCCATCACCCGATTTCGATCCTCCAAACTGATGAAGCTTATAGTAAGAAAAATTCCTTGGATCCAAGTTGTAAATCATAGTGCCTATTTGGTTTCTAGATGGAATTTATCCACTAGCCTAGGGATTTATCTGAAGACAAGATTTCCACATATTTTCTTATTAGCACTTGATCTTTCATGTACTGAATCCAATCCCTTAAACTCTTGGATTTTATCTACATTGTTGGGGCCAAATCAACCCTTAGAAAGCAATGACCAAGGCGGTGCCCCTCATGGTCGAGAAGCTAATTTGTCGCATCTTTACTCAATCTCTCTCCTCCCACTTCATTCAATGAGATGTGAATGCTATCGATCTAGATACATTTGGCAGGGTCTATGGGTGGGGCTTAATCCCCACCCCCCAAACTCTGCTCCATGGATCACCATCAATCCTTCATCCTTCCAATTTCCTCATAGTCCTTAGAGTCACTCCCCACCCTTAATGTTCAACTCTTTATGTGATGATCAACATTAACAATCATATTATTAATACTAATACTTAAAAAATAATATTAGGAATCTATTAATATATTAACTAATGTAATATTGAAATGGTAATTACACCTTGAATAATAATAATAATATAAATTTATATTAAGATTTTAAATTTAATTAATCTTTTTTTCCAAATTAACATATATATATACATACATATACAACATGAGTGGGCCTAATGGTTAAGATCATGTGCTTCCTCTTAGGAGGTCATAGGTTCAAATCTTGAAATATTACTTGCATTTTAAGATGAATATTAATATTAATGATAAAATGATAAATGTTAAATAAAAATTAATTAAGAATTTAAATTAAAATGCAATATTTTATTTTAAAATTTACTCAAAAATTAAAAGAATGACAATGAAATTAAAAAATTATCCATTATGTCAAAGGGATAAACCAAAGAGTATTACACAAATGAAGTTGCGTGTAATGTTTTGATGTTTTTATGCCCATTAAAGTTTTAAAGGGTTATGTGTAATGTTTTGATGTCTTTATGCCCATTAAAGTTTTAAAGGGTTATGTTCAAGAACATGGATGTACAATCCCTACAAATTGTGGTCAAGATGTTTCATGGCTTGCTCATTCTACATTAGAAGCAAACTAATCATGAAATAGGAAAGCCATTCTGGAGAAAATTTGAGTGGTAAAAGCAATATTTGAAGACCGAAGTGTACAAGACTCTAAAGGATATAAATAGTGAATGATTTCTTAGTGAGGAATATATGTGCTCAATGAAAGTAGAATGCACATGAAAATATATAGAAATTCAGTGTGTTTGCATACTCAAGTGCTCGGTATGTGCTACATTAATACATCATTGCATGTGAGTTTCTAACTTAGCTCATCATTCTTTTGAGGAATGGGTTACATTCAAGGTCATTCTAGACACCTTTTGTGATGCTTCAAGTATGAGGATTAATCTGGACAAATCCTGCTTCTTATTCAACAATGTGGATGAATGGGTTCTGAAAAGCATCTCTAGATCCCTCTCATTTAGTTATGATCATATATCCCTAGGTTTCAACTATTTGGGTTTTTTCATCAAACCCCTTAATTACAGGGTTAAAGACTGGCAGTGGCTTATTTCTAATTTTGAAAGAAGAAGCCGGCATTGGACTTTGCACTTACTCTCTCTAGGGGGTAGACTTGTCTTAATTAAAGTTGTTCTCTCCATCTTACCTACGTATTGGATGGCTCTAGTCCCCATCCCAAGTTTTGTCCTGGATAAGCTCAGGTCTTTGATCATCTCCTTCCTATGGGGATCTTCAGTTGAACATAAGAAATTCTACTTAGTGGATTGGTAGACCCTTTCGAAGCCTATTTCTTTGGGGGGTTGGGGCATTAAGCACCTGGGATGGTTCAGCATCTCTTTACGTATGAAAGGTTTCTAGATGGCACTCTTAGGCTCTAGGACATGGCATCAATTTCTATCTGTGAAATATCTTAAGGGACTCTCGGTGGCTTCCTGGCTTCGAAATAAAGTTTTTTCGGTAAATAATGCCGCTGTGATCTGGAAAGGATTTTTGCATACTCTATGATGGATTGGATGTGGTCTTTCCTGGCAAGTAGGGAATGGAGAGGATATTCGGGTTGGAATCGACCTGATTATTGGTACAGAACATCTTGTTGTCCTCCCTCAGACGCTTCGTGAGTATTTAGAGGATTATGGCATTGTTTCTCTGGCACGGGCTCGTAATCACTCTCTTGGGGCCAACGGTTATTGGCTCACAGCAAAAGATTTGGATCTGGGTGGTGATTGGAGGCTTATGTGGAACAAATTTATATCAGAGCTTGAATTTGGTAGAGTTAGACTATCTCCTCTAAGAGACTCTCTCATTTGGACACATTTGAAGTATGCAGGCAATATTTCTGCAGCTCAGGGCTACAACTTCATTGCTCTACATCCTCATACTCCATCCCCTGATTGTTCAAAGATTTAGGATCTACTTTGGACATTTAATATATTTGCTAAAATACGATTCTTTTTATGGCTGGCGGTCTCAAATAGAGTTCTTACCTAGGACAATTTACAAAAAAGAGGCTGGCAAGGTCCAGGTTTTTGTATTCTCTGTAGGATGCATGAAGATACAATTCTCCATTTGTTCTTAGAATGCACTGTCTCAAAAAGGGTCTTCTCTGTCTTACTTGAGCAATCGGGTCTTTCGTATTCTATAAAAGGTTCAGTAAAGACTTTCTTGGAACTGTGGTTCAATAACATTTCAATTCACTCAGCCAACATTTATCTACCTCTTTTTATCTTCTGGAGCTTGTGGAAAATGTGAAATTGTTGTCTTTTTTAGAATCAACCATTCTCTATGACAGTCATCCTTCAGCATGTAAAAGCTCTTTGTTTCTTGCATCCAGCTCCGAAGCATAAGAAAAAGAACAAAAATATTGGTCCCAGTCCTCAGCTATTTTATCCATGTGGATACATTCATGGGGAAGCAGCCAAAGAACTGGGAAGTGCGGGCTTTGTTCTTCACCTAAGCAACCTTCATTTCATTGCTTTCTCTCTAGGTTGTGGCTCCAACACAAATACCAGAGTTGAGCTTCTTGCTCTCTAGGCTCTTCTTGTTGTATCTAAGATTATAGGGATCCCTTTGCAAACTATATATGGTGACTCACTAGTCATCATCAATTGGGCTAATCGGATCTCGTCCTTGGACTCACACTTTTTGTATCATTGGTGTAATGATATCAGATCTCTCTTACAACACTTCTCGTCTCTGACTCTAAATCATATCTATCGAGAGCACAATCAACAGGATGACAGTCTCTCCAGGTATGCTCTTGAGTTGGATCCTGGTATTGGTTTCTTTACTGAATTTATGAATGGCATGATCTCGGGTCATGAAAATTTTAGACTTTTTTAAGTCTTGTGCTGGGACATTGTCCCTTTCTTATTTTGGCACGTTTTATTTCTTGTCTTACACGACTCCGAGTAGACTGGGAGGAGACTTTTAGCCTACTGATCTTTCTCTCTGGTCCATAGGGTTGATTGTCTTGGCTCTTTGTTTCAGCACTCAGCTCTGTGTTTATCTGCCTTTTGGATACTTTGCTGAGACTTGTGCTCATTTATTCTGAGCGTCCTCTACTTATCTCTCATATGAGAATGTACTGGTGCGTAGTGGGATCCCCATTATCTTCTTTAATGCTTGAAAGCCCATTTTTATATGGCTGTTATGTATGAGAGGCCCTTTGATTCTTAATGAATAACAAAGACTGGAATTTTATTTGCTGAAAAAAAACAACTTAGCTCATCATTATCATCATCTTTGACTTAAAAATATATATATTCTTTAGACAATCACATTAATCGATAATGTTCAGAACATTGATTTTTTTTTCCAAAATGAATTTAAATTCTCAAAATTTATAAAACTAGGGCAAATTTACAGCTCGAAGCCCAAGACGTACTTGAACACCAACCTGCAAGTAAATCTGACAGTTAAATACACAATATTTCTTTCCATGGGGTAATTTAACCGCTTAATTAGTAAATTATCTTAGGAATTTGAATCCATCTAAGAATTTATATCGTCTCGATCTAGTTAAACCATTCTCTTTAACTTATAGTATTTAAATAAAAAATTATTCCCTTGCCCTTCAATTTGGCCATTTACGATCACAATTCTTGTTGTATAACAAATTCTTCCTCTAAGTTTAACTTCAGAATGAAATATGAATACAATAGCTTAGATTAAAATGTAAATATGTAAGACAAGCTATTTCACTATGCTGTATTAAAATATTAATAAATATTACATAGTAATATATTTTATAAATAAAATAATAATAATTTATTAAAATGTATTAATTCTTTTGAATTATTTGTAATACTTGTATTATTACAATGTTGTATCTTCATAATGATACAATGCAAAGTGGAAGTTGGAATGCACACTTAATGACTTTGCCACCTTATTTTCAGTCTTCATTTACTTGATACATACAACCTTATAGTAAGGTAGGTTGTTTGGCCATCATTTAGTCACCTCACACAACCTCTCAATATGGAAGTAGGTGCATTTTGAATGTCTAGTAATCATGTTTGGCTATGTTGGCATTATGACTAATACAAGTATAGATCCATTTTAAACTCAGATTTATCAAGCACATAGAGGGGTCCAACTTCTTGAGATGTAAATATTTGTATCTTAAACTTTTTTCTCTTATTATTTTGTAAGGATGTTTTTATTGTTGTTGTTGTTGTTGTAATATAATGTTATGTGACAAGATCTCCTCCATACTCGATTGTAAAGCACCTCACTACTCCCATGCAACAAACACATGGTGAAACTAAGTTTTCATCATGGAATACTACCTTCAGGAATAGTACACTACCCAACCACTTAGTGTAAATTTCATTACATCATTTTCTGGTTCGTTCAGATAAACTTTAACTCCACTTCTTCTTGTAGATAATCAAATTCTTTTAACTGTCAAATTTACAGTGAACTTCCCTTCTGCTGAGGGGATGAGGTCCATAGACATTGGTAAGAACCCCCTTGATTGTAGTTCCTACTACTCAAAACTTCTTTCATATGGATCTATTTAACACCATGAATCAAGACAGGGAAATATTTCTGGATCCTACAATATGCCAAGACCCCCAACGATCCCTACAGGATCTATCCCTATTCCTTCACATCATCGCCATGACTTACTTCCTACCTCTAGAATATGTGCTTCAATGCACTTTGTTTCTCTTAATAACACTACAATTGGTCTTTCCTTATGAACCTTTTTCTCCAAGATCCATGCTTTTTGAGTGCTATTCAAACCCCTAACATTCTAGGTTATAATCTTCATTGAAAAACTTAAGAAAAATTATAGTCCTAAAGAAACCCTAACCGTAGGGTAGTGACCTATTTCAACCAATCTGATCAAGACTTGTACAATATAGATATAGTTCGATTTCCTCCCCATTTTCTTTGTCGTTTCCACAAATTTCCTCTTATTGTCTTTCGACGGAGGAAAATAAAATATCGATGGGTTTTAGTACCCTAGACTTTAAAATTTCTTTTTGTAGCAAGGAAACTTGCTTCTAGGGGAGAAATCCTTTATCTTTGTCTTCACAACCCCTCTCAATTCCCTCTACATTTAGATCCCTTATTTCCATGTCCTCCCATTCTTCTTATGTATCCATCTCTTTCTAGGGCATGAGCTATTCTTCAGCGACCTCTTCCTCCCTTGTTGTTTTTTCTATAGCTTCTTTTTCCTAGATAAGGTTTCCTCCTTCTCCACCATTGATTCTATGGCTTCCGTGTTCTCTTTTTGTTCCCCCCAAATCATAAATTGATTAGACATTGTATGTCATTTATGCGGCTCCATGGCCTAATATATTCGTCCTCCTTGTTTCTTAGACTGAACCCTCTAGAATCCTTAGTTGTCCACCTCTTTGGTCTTCTTAGGTTCATGAGGAGAGGTATTCTTAGGGAAATCTCTAAACATGTGCCCATAGTCGTGACAACACCTACACAAGAAAGGGATATGCTCGCAATCCAATTATTTCCTCCAATCCTCATATTCCAATATTAAATTGATATATCCAATAAACACAAATCCTATCATATGCCTTATACCTCTTATCCTTTGTTTGATCTTATATCTTAATAGTTAAAAAAATTCCTTGGAGCCAAGCTGCAAATCATCGTTCCCCTTTGGTTTCCAGATGGAATTTATCTGCCATACTAAATATTTCTCTGAAGACAAGTTTCCCACAAATTTTCTTATCAGCACATGATCTCTCATGTACTAAATCTAATCCATTAAACTCTTGGATCTGATCTACATTGCTGAGACCAAATCAACCCTTACAAAGCAATGCCCACGGCAGTGACCCTCATGGTCCAGAAGCTAATTTTCCACATGTTTACTCGATCTCTCTCCTCCCATTACATTCAACAAGATCTTAATGTTATCGATCTGCATACATGTGGCAATATCTCCACGTGGGACTTAATCCCCACCCCCCAATCTCTCCTCCATGGATCATCATCATAGTCCTCATAGTCGATCTCCCCCTTAATGTTTGACTCTTTATGTGGTGTTCAACATTAACAATCATATTATTAATATTAACAATACCCTAATATTAATACTTAAAAAATTAATATTAAGAATATATTAATATATTAACATTATACTATAATGTAACATTGAACTATTACTTGTATTTTGATGAATATTAATATTAATGATAAAATGGTAAATGTTAAATTAAAATTCATCAATTAATTAATAAGTTAAATTAAAATATAATATTTTCTTTTAATATCTACTCAAAAATTAAAATAATAACGATGAAATTAAAAAATTGTCCATAATATGTCAACGAGATAAACGAGAAGGTATTACACAAATGAAGTTTTGTATAATGTTTTGATGTTTTGATTCCCATTAAAGTTTTAAAGGGTTATTCAAGAACATGGATGTACAATCCCTACAATTTCTGGTCACGATGGTTCATGACATGGTCATTCTACATCGGAAACAAACTAATCATGAAACGGGAAAGCCATTGTGAACCAAAGTTGAGTGGTAAAAGAATTTTATGAATACCGAAGTGTACTAGTATAATTGATTTAAAAGGTGAATGATTTTTTAAGTGAGGATTATATGTGCACAATGAAAGTAGAATGCACATGAAAATATATATAAATTTAGTGTGTTTGCATACGCAAGTGCTCGGTATGTGCTACATTAACACCTCATTGCTAGGAGGAAAATCTAGTTCATCAGAAACTGGTCTTATATTTTCCAAAATCTCAAAGGGACCACATATCTAGCTACAAGTTTAGAACAATTCCTCAAGTTTAAAGTATTAGCTTTTAGTTTTACTTTAAAAAACACATGATCCCCAACCTCAAATTGTCTGTCAATCCTTCTGGTCTACATAACTTTTAGGTCTTTTAAACCAATTTCTTTACATTTTCTGAGTTAGGAATG
Source organism: Pseudotsuga menziesii (assembly GCA_001517045.1). NCBI lineage: Eukaryota > Viridiplantae > Streptophyta > Pinopsida > Pinales > Pinaceae > Pseudotsuga > Pseudotsuga menziesii. The sequence goes on along the minus strand of LPNX010493833.1, from coordinate 344,512 downwards.
TAGACCCTATTCTTATACTTATGTATTCCATCTTCTAGTTTATAGTGTTCAAACTTATATCTTCCTCCATGTTGCTACAAACCTGCTTTTACTTGATGAAAGAATTCATCCATACTATTTTCCTCTTTTATTCCATCATTTAAATATGAAGTGCTAGCACTGATAGCAACGTGCAGCACATGCATATTTCCTACTGAGTGCATCCGCAACTTTATTTTCTTTTCCTTTTATATGTTTAATGTAAAAATTGTATTCACACAATAGTTCCATCCATATTTTTTTCTTGCATTTAGATTAGGTTGTTTGAACAAGTATTCTAGTCCATGGTAATCATCTTTTAATTCAAATGTATTACCCATTAAGTAGTGTCTCCATGTCTTTAAAGTATGTATTATTGCTGCTAATTCCAAGTCATGTGTAGCATAATTTTTTTCATGTTCCTTTAACTTCCTAGTGTTTAGTATACATGTCATATTCTATGCATGTGTGTGTATTGGGAAGGTGCTTCTGTGAGTGGCATTCCTGATGATCCCTATCTTCAGCTATTTTTGGGAATCTTCTAAAAATTGCAATTTAATATCAGTTAAATTATTGGAGTCAATTTTCCAATACGGTTTAATGGATTAGGGTACTAGGTGTTGTTTAATACTTATATATTGTATATTGGCAGATCCATAATCATAATGATTAAATAGGAGGTGTTGCTTCAAGGTTTGTTGGTTTTCCCGGTTAAAGGTTTCCATGGTAAATCTCAATGTCTTATGTGTGAATTTTGTGGTGTAATATTTGTTTTTCTCAAAGAATATGTTTTGTTTTGATTCTCTACATAGGTTTAAAACTTACACCCATAATCATAACAAATAGCATGTTCATTCTGAGTTAACATACCACCTATACCTTGTTGACATGCATCTGTACATACCACGAAATTTTCATCTAGATTCACAATTTTCAAAACCAGTGCACTAGTAATCATCTCTTTAAGTTCCTGAAAAATTGTTTCACATTTAAATGTCCAACCAAAATTTATAACTTTATTTTGTAAATAAGTTTTCAGAAGTGAAATCTTTGAAAATCTATCTATAAACCTGCAATAGTAACTTATTAATCACATAAAATATCTAACTTCTAACACATTCTTAGGTATTGCCCAGTTCATAATTGATACTATCTTTTTAGGGTCAACTAAGATTCCTTCTTTTGATACAATGTGTCCTAAGTAGTGAGTCTTGTTCTAATAAAAACAATACTTACTTACCTTAGCATAAATTTGTTTCTTTTCGACTACCTTCATTACTAGTCTCAAGTGTTCTTCATGTTCTTTATTTTTCATTAGTGTAAAATAGTATGGCATCCAAGAAATAAATCACAAACTTGTCCAAATATTTCTGCAAAATCCCATTCATTGAGCACATAAAGGTAGTTGGTGCATTTGTTAAACCAAATGGAACAACTATAAACTCATAGTGACAATATCTTGTTCTAAAAGTTTTCTTGCCGGTTTCCTCTTCCTTAATTCTGACATAATGATAACCAAACTTGAGATCTATCTTTGAAAACATCATGGAACCTCTTAACTGATCAAATAAATCATCGATTCTTAGTAAGGGATACTTTTTCTTAATAGTTTCTTTTTTTAAGTACATGTAATCCATACAAAGTCTCAAGGTACCATATTTATTTCTTACAAACAAAATTGGTGCTTCCCAAGGTGAAACACTAGGCCTAATATAATGTTTCCTTAATAACTCCACTATCTTCATATGTAACTCTTTCAATTCAGGTTTACTCATACTATAACAAACTTTAGATGAAGGAACTTTACTTTGCACCAGATAAATACTAAAGTCTAGATCTCTTCTTTTCACGTCCCCTCCTACCCCGGAGGAGAGAACATGACCCAACTGTTCTACCTGAGCTACCTATCTCTAATTCTGCATTCATATGATGATTCTGGATTCATTTTTTTATTTAAAGATCTACACAAGCCGTAATTTCTCCTACTAACATTCTGATCCAGACCATGTATAACTCTTTATCTTCCCCAATTGCAGAGAGATCAAATGGATTGGTGATGTCTTGGATGTTTGAAATCAGTTTTATACTTATAAATTTTCATGAACAAATCAATTTTCTGCAGATTTTTCCTTCCACAACTTCGTTGCCGCGACCTATGGGATGCAAGATGCGGAAATACACCTTACAGAATTTTGGATTCTGTATTTTCCTTTTCACAACTTGCAGGATGTGGGATATGAGATGCAGGATGTGGAATGTCATTTGGAAAAATATGCTTTCCGCATTTCCCTTCCACAGGTCACGGATGCAGAATGCGGAATGCAGGATGCGAGATGTAGAAATGATTATGGTAAATTTTGATTTCCTCAACTTTGATCTCCACAATGGCCATTCCGCATGTGGGTTGCGGATTGTGGAATGTGGCATGCAGGGTGTGGGAGTGATGTTTTTATATGTTTCTAATTCCGTAAGTGAAGCTCTCCACACCGTTGATTTTCTGCGGGATGATTCTCCATCGTTCAATCTCTTTGTGATTGGGGAAAATAAAGAGTTATACACGGTCCGGATCAGAATGTTAGCAGGAGAAATTATTGCTTGTGTAGATCTTTAAAGAAATAAAAGAATCACGAATCATCATACGAATGCAGAATCAGCTATAGGTAACTTAGGTAGAAAAGTTGGGCCGTGTTCTCTCCTCCGGGGTGGGAGGGGACGTTACAGCATGGTATCAGAGCAACTGGTTGTAGCGTTGGGCCTGAATGGGCTGAAAAGGAAAGTGGTTATAGTATTGGGCCTCAATGGTCAGAGTTGGACAGTTACCGAGATGTTGGTTAATAGTTCCAACATATTGTTGGCCGCATAACAAAGAAAAAATGTCGTGGGTACTGGGTAAGTGATCTTGGTTTTGATTATATCTAACAATTTTGTTATCTAAGACATTTTTGCAAAATTACAGTCACCTTCAGAAAGAGCAGTGTGATTATTAATAGTTGGTTCGGCCATGAGGACAGACGATATGAATGATTATTCATGGGACCCCAATGTGCACGAGGAATATGCTATCGGGGAAAATGTCAGAATTGGAAATGTTGAGACAAAGTCTAATTGGAGTAGGTTTCAAGATACTCCCCTAAACTTTGCAGCCACCATGAGAAGCCTGAGGGTGGAGATACAGATCTACAGAGAAGAAAACAAAAGATTGATTAAGGCTCGAGAGGAGAAGAATTAGTTGAATGCAGCCATATTGCACAGTTTGATAGAAATTCAAAGAAAGATGAACTCTGCAAGAATACAATAAATCCAGAAGGAAGTAAGAACACTGCTAGAGGAAGAAAATGATCTCCTAGTGGGTCATCTGACTTTGAAAAATCCACTGATGGTTCATGTTTTTCCTCACATGACAATAAAAGGAGGAGACCTCCCAATGGGTCATCTGACTATGAAAGACCCATTGAAGATTTAGGTTCTTCATCTCACATGATTAGGAGGAAGAGGCGTTACCAAAACCGCTCATGAGATGAATTGACGAAGAAAAATCCATCTACCTTCAATGGTGAGGTAAAGACTGGTCAAGAAGCTGAATCTTGGCTTCTGGGAATAAGAAGATATTTCCAATTCCAATATTATTCTAGAAATATGAAAGCTCGAGTAGCCATTTTCAATATGAAAGGAAGAGCATCTATTTTGTGGGAACACTTCAGGCAAGTAAAGAAGATAAATGAAAGGAATATTTTATGGAAACAGTTGCAGAAATATTTCAAGCAAAAGGACCTCTCTAACCGGTACTATGATGATAAAATCAAAGAATTCCATGAGCTGAGATTGGGACAGCAGACTATGGAGGAATATGCAAACAATTTCTTGGAACTGTTGAGGTATGTCAGGCATATTAAGGATGAGAAGGTAAAAATCCAATGCTTTCTGAGTGGACTTCCTCAGTCCTACAAAGACTGAATTGAGTTCTATGAACCTAGAACTCTGGAGGAGGCGATAAGAAAAGCTAAGTATTGCTACAAGCAAAGCAATAGAAAACCTAACTACTAGAAGGCATGGAAGAACAAGATGAATGAGAATTCTGATCAGAGGAAGAGATGTTTCAAACCTCCTAACTTCCAAAATCAGCATAAGCAACCATTCCAAGATGAGAAGTAGCCAACCAAAGCAATGGGAGAAGAGCCAAGAGAACTGCAGCAAAAAAGAGAACCACTTCAATGCTGGAAATCTGGAGGACCCCAAATATGCTGAAACTATCCACTACAGAATGAGATTGCAAGGCCAGCATACAATATTCAAGAGGAAGAAACAGTAGGACAAGTAGCAAGGGATGTACCTAGAATTTATGCAACACTGGAATACCGCCAAGAAGATCATCAGTCAACGGTGGTTGAAGTTGCAGGTAAGATTGTTGAGCAATCTATTTCTATTTTGATTGACGCTAGTTCTACTCACAATTATATTTATCCTAGAGTAGTGGAGGTTTTTTCTCTTAGAAAAGTAAAGCATAGCAAGTCATGGTTAGTTCAGCTAGCCACTGGAACTAAGAGAAAAATTAATGAAGTGGTGGAGAAATGTCCATTGGTGATAAATGGATTGACCACTTAGGTAGATCTGAATGTTCTACCACTCGGTTTCTATGATGTTCTCATTGGAATCGATTGGTTAGAATCTCACAGGGTGAAGCTTGACTATTATAACAAGACTTTTGAATGCATGGAAGGATAAGGGAACCCAGTAGTTGTAAAAAGCATACCAAAGGTAATTTTTGTAAGGCATATTTCAGCGAGGCAATTGAAGAAGTTTTGTAGAAAAGGTTGTCAGTTATGTGCGTCCCATATTGAGGAGGCAACAAGGAATGAAACTCTAAAGTTGGAAGACTATCACGTGTTGCAATAATTCAGAGATGTCTTTCCTGATGAGATTCCAAGGATTCCTCCAAAGAGAGACATGGATTTCGTGATTGAGCTTGTGCCAGGAGAAGCACTAGTGTCCAAATCACCTTACATAATGAGTATACCATTAATGTTAGAGTTGGATATGTAGCTAGAAGAATTGTTGGAGAAAAATCATATTAGGCCGAGTGTTTTTCCTTGGGAAGCACTAGTTTTGTTCATGAATAAGAAAGATGGTACACTCAGATTGTGTATTGATTACAGGCAGCTGAACAAAGTCATGGTGAGGAAGAAATATCCCTTGCCAAGAATTGATGACCTCTTTGATCAAATTAATGAAGCAAAGGTATTTTCCAAGATTGACTTGAGGTCTGGTTACCATCAAGTGAGAATCAAGGATGAAGACATTCATAAGACAGCCTTTAAGACAAGGTATGGACATTATGAGTTTGTAGTGGTACCATTTGATCTCACCAATGCACCAGCTGCATTTATGTGCCTTATGAATAGTGTCTTCGGCGGGTATTTGGACAAATTTGTTCTTGTTTTCTATGATGACATTCTTGTTTATTCTAAAAATGAAGAAGAGCATGAAGAATATTTGAGACTAACAATGCAATTTCTTAGAGAACATCAGTTGTATGCATAGATGAGCAAGTGTGACTTCTATAAAAATAGAATTCAGTACTTGGGTCACACTATTTCAGGAGAGGGTATATCCGTGGACCTTGCCAAGATTGAAGTTATCAAGAATTGGCCTACTCCAAAGAATGTGACAGAGGTAAGAACCTTTATGGGGCTTGCAGGATACTACAGGAGATTCATTGAAAGATTCTCCAAGGTTGCACATGTTATCACTTATTTGCAAAGCAAGGGGATAAAGCTCGAATGGACCTCGAAGTGTGAAGAAAGTTTCCAGTGGTTAAAGTATATTCTCACCAATGCACTGGTCTTAAAAGTTGTAGACCCAGAGAAAGATTTTGTGGTATGTACAGATGCATGCGGTCAAGGACTTGGAGGAGTTCTTATCCAAGACAACCATGTGATATGCTATGAATCTAGAAAGTTGAAGGAGCATGAGAGGAATTATTCCACTCATGATCTGGAACTTGTGGCCATAGTACATGCTCTCAAGATGCGGAGGCATTAATTGATGGGCAGAAAATTTGAGTTAAGGAAAGACCACTGTGGTCTGAAATATTGGTTTGATCAACCTACTCTAAATGCTAGGCAAGCTAGATGGCTGGAATTTTTATGTGAGTTTGATTTTGAAATCAAGCACATAAAAGGATAACAGAACAAGGTAGCTGATGCACTCAGCAAAAAGGTGCAATAGATGCATGTGGCATCTATTAGTAATTTCCAATCAGATTTGAGACAATAGATTATTAATCATAATGTTGAAGATAAAATGTATGCGCAGGTAAAGGACAAATTACAACAGCAAATCCTTGAAAAGAAGTATGAAGGTTATAATTTAGAAGAGGATGGACTTCTTACTTATAAGAGCAGAATGTATATTCCAAATGTGGCAGATTTGAGGAGGGGTTTTATGGATGAAATCCATCAAAATCCATATTCTAGCCACCCAGGATATCAGAAGACAATTGCTACAGCAAGGAAGCAGTACTTTTGTCTAGGAATGAAGAAGGACATGGCTAAATATATTTCAAGGTGCATGAAGTGTCAACAGGTAAAGGTGGAGCATCAACACCCAACAGGTTTGTTACTGCCTTTGCCAATTCCAGAATGGAAATGGGAAGTTATTTCCATGGATTTTATCATAGGATTTTCGATGACTTAGAGACAACATGATTCCATCATGGTTATGGTGGAAAAGTTGACGAAGGTAGTGCATTTTATACCAGTAAATTCCATGCATAAGACTGATGATATTCCTAAGATTTTCATGAAAGAAATTTTTAAATTGCATGGATTCCCGAAGGCAATAGTCTCTGACAGAGATGTTAAGTTCGCCTGTAATTTTTGGAAAGGATTGTTTGCATCCTTGGGGACAAAGTTGAATTTCAGTACTTCCTACCATCCTTAGACTAATGGTCAGACCGAGAGATTTAACCAAGTACTTGAAGACATGCTTTGCATGTATGTGATGGACAAACCATCCAAGTGGGAAGGCTATTTACACTTGGTAGAATATGCTTATAACAATGGACAACAAGCATCCTTGGGGATGATTCCATATGAAGCTTTGTATGGAAGGAGGTGTAGAACACCAGTAACTTGGGATAAACTAGTGGACAGAGTTGTGATCAATCCAAAATTGCTAAAGGAGATGGAGCAGGAAGTTGTAAAAATCAGACACAATCTAAACGCAGCCCAGGATAGACAGAAAAGCTATGCAAATAAGCATAGTTCAAACAAATAGTTCAGTATTGGGGGTCATGTTTGCCTCAGGGTTAAGGAAAATAAAATTTCCATGAAGCTTGGGAGTTGTTCCAAGCTGTCTCCTACATACTCTGGGTCGTTTGAAGTGCTTGAAAGAATATGACCAGTTGCATATAAACGTGCATTGCCTGCTAGCACTAGGGCTCATAATGTTTTTCCTATTTCTTTTCTTAAGAAATATGTACATGATCCTAACCATGTAATAAATTGGGATGTGATGCAGGTGGAACCAGAGGGAGAGTTCCAAATCAATCATATGCGCATTCTCGCCAGGAAGGTCACAATGCTCCAGAACCGAGTAATAGGGAAAGTAAAGGTGCAGTGGTAGCACTACAGTGCTGAAGAAGCTATGTGGGCACTGGACGATGCCACGTGACTGACATATCCATTTTTGTTCAATTCTGTGGATTGTTGAGAGCATTACCAGCAAAACATTTTTTTCAATGTTGTAAAGCACTGATCTGAAAATTATTTAAGGATCTTTATAACCATTATTTGCATGTGAAGTTTAAACTGTTAATTACTCACAAAAGATCTTTTAAAATGCATATTTAAATAGCATCCATCAACACATAAACACATAAGAATGTAAGAAGACCATTAGTGGACAAGAACTGATTATGGAGTTCACCAACCCCCCTGGCTACATCTCCAAGCCACTTCCAAATGGGAAGGCGGATAGATAAAAATATTTAAATGCTTACAAAATATGTATTCTGGAAAAAAATTCTGAGTTCTGTCACCCAAACATAGAAACAAACTGCACCACTGCGTTCCTCTCGAAAAATCAAGAAAACTAAGTATAAAGTTGACCCTGCTCACCTGAGGCCTCCTCTGGCACACAATTCGAGACAACCAATCTGCACAAAAAGACAAAGGTACTAAATGCTATGTACTTTGTCTCAAGAACTGTGCCCATATTCCACCTTGGAATATGTGCAAACGCTTTATTTCTACAAACCCAAACTCTGAATTCTAAACATGCCCGAACTCTGTTTCGTGACTGAAAAACGTGGTTTTTATAGGCCAAAATGGTGGTTTTGGGGTCGCGGGCCATGGGGCCACATGCCCATTTGGTAGTGTGATTCTTGCGCTAACGTAAAACCAAGTCATACCATCCTCTCCATGACCTAACGGTGTGGCGCGTTGGCAAGGCTTCTTGGTAAGCATCGAGGAGGTCTCGGGTTCAATCATGAGGACCTCTCCATGTGCAATGCTTTTCATACCACATTGCATTTATTATATTGTTATATGGGTTCCATATGGTTAAGCCTTTAGCAATCCACATAATAACATTTTCCATATGGTTAAGCCTTTAGCAATCCACATAATAACATTTTCCATATGGTTAAGCCTTTAGCGCTTCACATAATACACGTTGCATTTATTATATTGTTATATGGGTTCCATATGGTTAAGCCTTTAGCAATCCACATAATAACATTTTCCATATGGTTAAGCCTTTAGCGCTTCACATAATACACGTTGCATTTATTATATTGTTATATGGGTTCCATATGGTTAAGCCTTTAGCGCTTCACATAATACACGTTGCATTTATTATATTGTTATATGGGTACCATATGGTTAAGCCTTTAGCGTTCCACATAATAAAATTTTCCATGTTTCCATATGGTTAAGCCTTTAGCGCTTCACATAATACCATGCTCATGGTTATGGTTTGGATTTAATACCACGTTGCATTTATTATATTGTTATTTGGGTTCCATATGGTTAAGCCCTTAGCGCTCCACATAATAACATTTTCCATGTTTCCATATGGTTAAGCCTTTAGTGCTTCACATAATATACGTTGCATTTATTATATTGTTATATGGGTTCCATATGGTTAAGCCTTTAGCGCTCCACATAATAACATTTTCCATGTTTTCACATAATACCATGCTCATGGTTATGGTTTGGCTTTAATACCACGTTGCATTTATTATATCGTTATATGGGTTCCATATGGTTAATCCTTTAGCGCTCCACATAATACCATGCTCATGGTTTTGGTTTGGCTTTAATATAATATATGGTATAACACGTTGGCCATTGTTTAACATGTTCCTTATAATATGGTTTATGACATATTTTGTTTTTTAATATTTAATAAAACCATATTTAACCATGTTAATGGGGTCATGGTGGCCTTATCATGAGGTCTTGGGTTCGATTCCCATAGCCCCTAATAATTTTAAACCATAATTTTAACCATGTTTGACAAAACTTCAAACTTGAATATTTTCTGCATCCGAAGGTCTTTTTCCACGAAACAAGGGTCGTTGGAAAGTTGCTGACAAGCTCTTTCACTTTGTAAGCATCTATTTCCTTTTTGAATACTTTAACTTCTATCATCTTTGAGATGATCCACCTGGATCAAACCTTCCCACTGAAAAGCTTTTTGACCACAAAAAGCATGAAATCATTCAGAAAATAAGTGAGGACATGTTCGTCTCACTTGTCCATTCTTGGAACATGTACATCTGACTCAACATGACAATAATCAACACTGCATGGATATTGTTAAGTACATTAAAATATTCATTCAATATTGTAGAGACCATCCATATAATATTGTTCCTTAGTAATAAGTTGAATATCAATATTGAATATATGAAAGAGTTTGTACTTGTATCATGCTTATGCGTTACCATAGGAACATTATCAACCATAGTATATGTATTGTGATGCAATGATAGTCCCTCTTCATGCTTAGGTTTCTTTTCTTCCTTAACTTGCATAGACATAAGTGCCAAATTTTGACTTGCATTAACAACCATTTTTAATTGTTGTGTAGTTTCCAATGATTTGTCATTTTTATATGAATGTGAGTGTACTATGTGCTCAATTCCTTCCTTAAAGAAATGATATTGATTATGTTCTCAATAGAGTATATCCTTTCGATCATATAAATATGGGCTTCCCAACACAATTCCACAGATATCTAGTGGAACCACATCAAATTCAACTTCATCTACAAACTTGGATGTAATTGCAAACTTGAGATCGCATTGTCTTGTTACTTGTAATTTGTTATCTTTGCATACCCAACCTAGTGGATAATGTTTCTTGAGTGGTTTAATTATTAATCCCAATTACTTAACTACTTCTTCTGAAATAATATTAGCTTGAGATCCACTATCTCTGAGTATGTCGATCTTGGTTTGTTTAGTGATTACCCTTATATGAAATAGCGCATTTCTTTTTTCTATATTTAGAACCATCGTGGTCTTTAGATGTAGAAGCACATGAAGAACCATTGTTAGAATCATTTCCAACAATATTTTTACCTTTCACACCTACGATTGATATCTTTGTTTCATCCTCAGAATTTGAGCCAAGGTCCTCAACAATTATCGTAGCCTTCTGCTTTCCTTTTTTATCCTTAAACCACTTCGGTTTCAATTCTGGATGTAGCTTCCAACAGTGTTTTGCATCATGTCCATCTCTTTGACAATCCAAACATGAAATGTTTGTATCCCCTTTCTTCATGGTAGTTGCATGCTTACCTTTCCCTTTTTCCTTTCCTTCTTTTGACTGACTAGATTCAGCTAAAGAAAAAACATGAAAACCATTCCCTTTTGAATCAATGTGCATAGCTTGCACACATACCTCATCCAGGTTAGTTGGATTAAACATAAGTATTGTATGATGCAAATAATTATGCAATCCTCCTATAAACATAAGAAGAGTTTCTTGAGTGTAAAGAGGTATACCCAAAATTAATGCTCTCTTTCTGAATTCCTAAGTGTACTCTTATACATTCTGACCTTTACCTTGCTTTAAGTTTTTCCAATCCATCATGGCTTGTTGGATATATCCTAATGGATGAAATTGCTTCTTTAACGCTAAAGTAAACTCATACTAGGAAGAAATAATTTTACCTTTTGCAAGGAGGTGTTCCTGTGTCTTACTCTCCCACTAGATGAGTGCGGTGCCTTTAAGACGAAAAGTAGCTAACTGGATTTTGACTTTATCATCCATAAGATTTTAGGATTATTAATCCTCTCTTGTCCAATTTGGTCATATGTCTAAATCAGGAGTCATGCCTAAATCCGGAGTCCATCCAGTCTATTTTTAGTCACTAGCACCATTGGGTCCACTTTACCTAATTGGGGCACATGTTCCAGTTACTAAAGTGTGAGAAACACTAATTGAGGTCTATTGCCATTGATTGCACTTACATGATTCATTTTTGGAGCCTCCTACATCAATTCCTACAATTTAGGAGCCATTGGGAGTGCCGACACCAACCTTCAACAGTTGAGTTCAGTTAATGACTAGTGAAGCTGAGTTAGGAGTCAGTTACATTCAGTTCTAGTCCTATACATTTAGTTAGCACTAGGTTTGCATGGCTACATGCAAGAGAGGTGCATTTCTCACCTACCATAGTCAGTTAGCCTTTATCAACATTGAAGTAGACACTTGAGTTGTGTTTTAGAACTCTGTTGAACTCCGGTAATGGTTTAGACAAGGTCAGTTAACTATTGAGTCCTCCAATAGTGATTTAGACAAGGTCTTAGTTACCTACAGTCAAGTAGAGTCTAATCAATTCAAATTTCCTCATGTGGATTTGATATGCATGTGGCTATTTAGGCCATTATACTTCATTGTAATTATTATCTAATTACTATTTGATTAATGTAAAGCATTCACAGCTGCAAGCCATTTTTGCACTGTTTCATTCTTCAATAACTGAGTAAATTGTGTGATCTATCTTGTGAGTTGTGTGTTTCTCCACATATCTATGTGCTCAATTTAATATGGTATCAGAGCCTCAATGGTCAAGGCACTTCTCCTCCTCATATCTCCTATTGGATCATTTTTGAGCAAAATTGCTCCTTCCAGCTCTACACCAGAAGCAGAAGGTTTACCACTTAATAACCCAAGATAAGGAATCATTGATCAATCTTGATCAACTATGCTGGGTGTGATGAAAACCTGAAATGTGCAGGATGTCGACCTTACGATGCCCCTTTCTTGTTTTTGCAGGTACAACTTCGAATGGATTCATTAGTTCTAGATTCATCAGCTCCTCTTCTCTCCCTATTATCAAACTATTCAAAATGGAAGATGAAGATGATTGCATCTTTGAAGAGACAAGATCTCTATGAGGTGTCTATTGGACTTGGTGAGGATTCCTTTGAGAGTGAGAATGACTGGCTAAATGAATGCGATACAGCTTTTGGAACAATGTGTATGGACCTTTCTCCTAGCATGTGCTACCTCAAAAGATCTGTTGAAAACTCAAAGGATCTCTGGACAACATTGGACAAAACATTTGGAATGATTGATAAGGATCATAATAGAACTTTGGAGAGCATATAAAGAACCATAAGCATCATAAAAAACTCAGCCTCCACTCTCTCTGATGAAGTTGTTCAAGATGAAGAAGAAGTAGAAGCTTCTACACAGTCAATTCGAATTGAAGACAGTCTCCTTGCAATGACTCCTTTTCTTGATGCTCTGGAAGTTTATGAGATATCTCATATCTCATATTCTAATATGGCTTAAACAAAATAATACATTTGAATCTTTGATATTGAAGAAAAATACTGCTGCACTTCCATGCAAACATTCACCGGTGATTTCCCTTTGAATTTTGTGCAAAATTTGCCAGTAATTGCTTCCAAAAGTGAAGAGGAATTTGATTTCTCTCTCTCTAATGTTGCTTCTGATGTGAAAATATGTAATACCTTGGATATTTTGGAAGAAATATCATATTAATAGAGTGATCCATTCACTCCCCTTGATCTATATCTTCCAACAAATTCCTGCAGGATTGCATGCACCAAAATTCAGAATTTTGAAGAAGAAGAAAACTGTGCATCTACTATCTCAGTTGACCATTTCTTTGGATCTGATATGAACCTTATTGGATATGATATGATCTTATTTGGATCTTATCTGATATTTCTTGGTTTAATATTTCAAATTCATAATCTTTCAGTACTGCTTGTAGCTGTTATCATCAACGGTGTGAAGAAACAAGTACCACAAGTCTCCTACAAAACTGCTGACGGGGATTTGATTTCATTTCATAGTTTTGGATCTATTGTGAACCTATTTAGATCTGATTTACTTTATTATCTAATATTTTTTGGTTAAAATTTTAAAATCCAAGATATTTCAGTCATGCTTGTAGCTGCTCTCACCAATTCCGGTGTGAAAATCAAGTACAACAATTTCTCTTCAAAACTGTTGCTGGGGATTTGGTGTTAGTTTCATCTTATGAAGTTGCTGATATTTTATTATGTGAGTCATTAGCTATTTCAGAAGCTATATAAAACTATGGATCTCAAGCATTCGCTCTCAACAGTCCCAATGCTTCTCTACCATTGATCACATGCTCATCTCCTCACAAAACTTGTAAAGAGAAAGACATTCTGCATCCGCCTGAACACTTGCTCCTAACACTTGCTGATTTTACCACTCATTTTTTTCTGTTCATGGCTGCAACATATCAGTTTCTTGAGTGTTCCTCACATGTTTTGAATCCTCAAGAACATTTTCTCACTTATCAGTTGACTTTAGTTGCTCTACATGGGTCCAGTCTTCATCTGACAATTGTCTATATTTCTTATTTAGTTGAGCATATCATTCTTATTCCAAAGAGGAATATTCCTCCAGACATAATGATGGAGAGGTTCACATGCTAGGCCCAAGGATACCTATGCACAGAAGAACCTAATTTATTTTGATTATACCTGGTTAATTAGAGAGAAGGGGGGGGGGGGGAGTTCCATGTGGTTTTGTCCCCAGCTCCTTGTATTGAGTAGTTACTTTAATTTTCTTGACACAATGGGTGACCTATGGTCTTAGTTACCAGGGCCCATAGATTTTCCAAGTTATCATTCAGGGGGGTGTTAGGATTAGTAATCCTCTCTTGTCCAATTTGGTCATATGTCTAAATCAAGAGTCATGTCTAAATCGGGAGTCCATCCCGTCTATTTTTAGTCACTAGCACCATTGGGTCCACTTGGCCTAATTGGGGCACATGTTCTAGTTACTAAAGTGTGGGGAACACTAATCGAGGCCTACTACTACTGATTGCACTTGAATGCATCGTTTTGGGAGCCTCCTCGATCAATTCCTACAATTTAGGAGCCACTGGGAGTGCCGACACCAACCTTCAGCAGTTGAGCTTAGTTAGTGACTAGTTAAGCTGAGTTAGGAGTCAGTTACATTCAGTTCTAGTCCTCTCAATTCAATTAGTGCTAGGTTTTCATGGCTACATGTAGGAGAGGTGCATTTCTCACCTACCACAGTTAGTTAGCCTCAGCCAACACTGAAGTAGACACTTGAGTTGTGTTTTAGAACTCCGTTGAACTCTGGTAATGGTTTAGATAATGTCAGTTAACTATTGAGTCCTCCAACAGTGAATTAGACAAGGTCTTAGTTACCTACAGTCAAGTAGAGTCTAATCAATTCGAATTTCCTCATGTGGATTTGAATTGCATGTGGCTATTTAAGCCATTATACTTCATTGTAATTATTATCTAATTACTCTTTGATTAATGAAAAGCATTCACAGCTGCAAGCCATTTTTGCACTGTTTCATTCTTCAATAACTGAGTAAATTGTGTGATCTATCTTGTGAGTTGTGTGTTTGTCCACAGATCTATGTGCTTAATTTAATAGTCTTCCTGTGTCTTCCTCTCCCACCAGATTAGTGCGGTGCCTTTAAGACGAAAAGTAGCTAGCTGTATTTTGACTTGATCATCCACAAGATTTTGAATCTTGCAATACACCTCAATCTTCTTGATCCAATCATCTAGTTTTTCTGTGTTAAGTTCATCATTATATGTAGGCAATTCAAATTTAATATCAAGTTTCAAATAAGGTAAATCAGAATTAGCCTTCTCAGGTTGTTTCTTTGGATTTGAAGAAGCAGTACTGGAACTTTCTGAAGAGGAAGAAGATGAAGAAGAAGGTTCAGAAGGGTCTTCTCCTTTTCTTGAAGCATTATCCTTTCCTTTCTCCTTATTTATTTTTTTCTTTCCCAACCTCTCTTGATAATATGCAAACAACTTTTCAACTCTATCTACCATCTGATAGAAAGCTTTGAGGAAAGTCCTTTTCATCTTCTTCTCGGTAGTCTTCGCTTGCCATTTTCTTTATTCTTCTTGAGCCATTTTCCGAATCAAATGATTCAAGATCTCCTTCACCACACTAAAGCCTGGATCTTGTTAACATAAAAACTTCAAAATGCAATGGTTAAACTCGTTCTGATACCACTTGATCTGAAAATTATTTAAGGATCTTTATAACCATTATTTTCATGTGAAGTTTAAACTGTTAATTACTCACAAAATATCCGTTAACATGCATATTTAAATAGCATCCATCAACACATAAACACATAAGAATGTAAGCAAACCGTCATTGGACAAGAACTGATAACGGTGTTCACCAGACCCCCTGGCTACGTCTCCAAATAAGAAGGCTAATAGATAAAAAATATTTAAATGCTTACAAAATATGTATTCTAGAAAACAATTCTAAGTTATGTCACTCAGGCACACAAACATACTGCACCACTATGTTCCTCTCGAAAAATTGAGAAAACTGAGTATAAAGTTGATCCCGTTTGCCTGAGGCCTTTTCTAGCACGCAATTCGAGACAACCAATCTACACAAAAAGACAAAAGTATTAAATGCTCTGTACTTCGTCTTGGGAACTATGACCATAATCCACCTCTGAATCTGTGGAAGCACTCTATTTCTACAAACCCAAACTCTGATTTCTGAACATGCCCGAACTCTGTCTCATGACTGGGAAACGTGGTTTTTATAGGCCAAAATGGTGGTTTTGGGATCGTGGGAGATGGGGCAACATGGCCATTTGGTAGTGTGATTCTCACGCTAACTTAAAAGCAAATCATCCCTTACTTGGCATGACCTAAGGGTGTGGCGCATTGGCAAGGCTTCCTAGAAAGCATGGAGAAAGTCGTGGGTTCAATCTCGCATCCAAATGCAATGCCTTTCATACGACGTTGCATTTGTTATATTGCTATGTGTTCCATATGGTTAATCCTTTAGCTCTCCACATAATAACATTTTCCACGTTTCCATATTCTTAATCCTTTAGCTATATTGCTATATGTGTTCCATATGGTTAATCTTTTAGCTCTCCACATAATAACATTTTCCACGTTTCCATATGCTTAATCTTTTACCGCTTCACATAATAACATGCTCATGGTTATAGTTTGGCTTTAATATATGGTATATTGCTATATGTATTCCATATGGTTAATCCTTTAGCTCTCCACATAATGACATTTTTCACGTTTCCATATGCTTAATCCTTTAGCACTTCACATAATAACATGTTCATGGTTATGGTTTAATAACATTTTCCACGTTTCCATATGCTTAATCCTTTAGCTATATTGCTATATGTGTTCCATATGGTTAATCCTTCAGCTCTCCACATAATAACATTTTCCACGTTTCCATATGCTTAATCCTTTACTGCTTCGCATAATAACATGCTCATGGTTATGGTTTGGCGTTAATAGATGGTATATTGCTATATGTGTTCCATATGGTTAATCCTTTAGCTCTCCACAGAATAACATTTTCCATGTTTCCATATGCTTAATCCTTTAGTGCTTCACATATTAACATACTCATGGTTATGGTTTGGCTTTAATACGTTGGTCATTGTCATGGTATAACACGTTGGTCATTGTTTAACATGTTCCTTATAATATGGTGTATAACATATTTTGCTTTTTTAATATTTAACCTTTAATAAAACCATATTGAACCATGTTCATTCAGGGGTCATGGTGGTCTTATCACGAGGTCTTGGGTTCGATTCCCATAGCCCCAAATAATTTTAATCATCTTTGACGAAACTTCAAACTTGAATATCTTCTGCATCCGGAGGTCTTTTTCCATGAAACAAGCATCGCTAGAAAGATGTTGACGAGTTCTTTCACTTTGTAAGCATGTATTTCCTTTTTGAATACTTTAACTTCTATTGTATTTGAGATGATCCACCTAAATCAAGCACTAAGGACAGTGTTGTTGAAGGGGGAGGGGAATGTAACACCCCGGTTTTGACCCCATTTGCATTTAAATAATATGATGTAAATAATCATGGTGTGGAGCTCGAGGAAAAATCCCCACCATCGATTTAGTGTTTATGTTTCAGCGATTAAGATTTAGGTCTATGGTGTTTTTATGCTAGTTGAACGTTATAAGTTTGGACATCATGTTAAATTTGCAATTTTTTTAATTAAAATCCTACAGCCAACTATGTTAATGCAGAAAAACAAGATGGGGGCATGCTTTTTCCTAAGGATAAGGCTAGGATTGGAAGAGTGGGTAGAAATTTGAAATGGGCAGAGCACCATTTCTAGGAAAAAAGTTTTTATTTTTATTTTCTTGGGCAAGAAAACACCAAAAAAACGCCTGCCTTTCCCTCATGCAGTCGCGTTTCACCTTCCCCTCATGATTTTGGACTGTGTTGAATGTTTTGGCAAGGGGGGATTCTGGCGTTCAAGTAGCAAGAAAAAACCACTCTAAGTCTTGATCCTTCACGAATTTTCCTGTTCCGTGAATTGTTTTCTTTTTTACGATTTTCCTATCTGTTAGTCGGTTCCTGAATGCGAATTCCCAGAATCCGATTTGTGTTTTTGATTTGAATGACCAACAAACAATTTCATTTTGGTAATTGTAGTAGACGGTCTGGCTCAGGAAATGCTCAGAAATTCGTAATTGCTTTGTGTGTGTGTATTCCTTGGCTTATGTTACATTTTGTTAATCCCAAAATTGAGATCGTTGTGTGTACATCCTCATTTGACATCTGACCTGATTTGGGGAATGGAAATGGAGTCTGGACTTGCTTGATAAACCTACTGTGTGAAGGAACCTGACAGACCAATCTAGAGGGATGATTTTCTTCTTTACATACCCTGAATACCACTGGAAGGGAAGGCATGGCCTGAGGGACTATGCAGCAGAGCAAGGGATGCTTCCTTGTGTTGGGTGTGTTAATTTTAAGAATTCAGGCTACATCCGGTGTAGGTGTCCATAGCTCTGGGATTGAGCCCACTAGATTAGCAGTTAGTCTTTCCACCTCCCCAATGTCCTGATAAACCCATTTGTTGGCTTGGTTGTGTCTCATGTGAATTTTGTCTAAGTGTAAACCACTGTTTATGTAATCCTGATAAACCCAACTGGAAGGATGGCTTAGATGGTAGCCTAATAAACCCATCTGTTGGATTTCCTGTGACTTGTATAAACTTTGGCTATGTGTAAATCACTTCCTATGTAAGTCTGATAACCCCAATTGTGTTGGCTTGGATTATTTTTATTGTATCATTGGATATGGGGAAGTCTGCTAGTGTTCCTTATTCCTTGGGGAAATCATGCCCAGCTCGAAGGTGGAAGTGTTGCTAAGATATTGATAAGCACACTGGCTTGTGGATGGGTCTAACATTGTAGAGACATAGTTGGTTGCGGGACAAGCTTCTGATAAAGATGAGTATCTCTTATGTTTCAATCCCTGCAATTGTATTTGTTTCTAAATTAATATGAAATGATCAATGTTTGAATGAAATTTGTTGTGTTTCAGTTGTATATTTCATGAATTATACATCTATGTGTGTAATTGCTTCAATGAATTTTCCAAGTTTTTATGAATTTAGATCGACCAGATTGGTGATGGCCTCAATGTTGGAAATTAGTTTTATACTTGGAAATTTTCATGAACATATCGATTTTCTGCAGATTTTTCCTTCCGCAACCTATGGGATGCGGGATGTGGAAATGCCCTTTGCAGAAGTTTGGACTCCACATTTCCATTTTCGCACTTCCCTTTCCGCAATTGCGGGATGCAGGATGCGGAAATGTCATTTGGCGAAATTTGCTTTCCGCAATTCGCAGGATGTGGAATGCAGAATGCGAGATGCAGAAATGACAATGGTAAATTTTGATTTCCTCAAATTTGATCTCTGCAATGGCCATTCCACATACGGGATGCAAAATGAGGAATGCGGCATGCGTGGTGCAAGAGTGAAATTTCGATATGTTTCTAATTCTGCAAGTGAATCTCTCCGCACCGTTTCTTTTCTGCGGGATTATTCTCCACCGTTCGATCTCTCTGCGATTGGGGAAGATAAAGAGTTATACACGGTCTGGATCATAATGTTAGCAGGAGAAATTATTGCTTGTGTATATATTCAAAGAAAAAAAGAATCAGGAATCATGATACGAATGTAGAATCAGAGATAGGTAACTCAGATAGAAGAGTTAGGTCGCGTTCTCTCCTCTGGGGTGAGATGGGACATGACACTTCTAGGATGAATTCCAAGTATCTCTTGAATCACATCTACAAATTACTATAATGTCGAGTAGTCATGTAACTAATGTTCCTTTTCCTTGTATTATTCTATGTGAGATTCATAAATATGACACCCTTTTCTAAAACACTTCTTTAGTTGTAGGGTTATAGCTAGTATTAAAAATATTAGTTTATGTATTCATTAAGTGTTAGTATGTTTCCTTTCTCATCTAGACATGTGTAAGCATTATTGTAACAATCCAAGATAGATCGATGTGTAGTTAACCATTCCATACCAATCAAAACATCATAAGAGCCTAAGAGAATAACATTCCAATATGCTAAAGTATGTAAACCATTCATTTCCAAAGGACATTGTCTTACTATTTCTATGAATTTTATTTTAGTTCCAATTACTAATTGTACAATTCGTGCCACCTCAAGGTTACTTTTCTTAACATAACAATTCAAAACTACATTATGTGCAACATAATTTTTACTATATCTTGAATTAATTAAAATAGACATAGTTATATCACCAAACTTTCCTACCCCCTCTATCATGTGAGACTGGTGAGCTGCTTTCCTACCTTCCAAAGCTGCATAAATTCTCTGAGTTTTACCAACATCAGCTACTGTTTCTTCTTGAATGTTGTGAATTTTGTCTCCTTTCTTATGTGGACAATCCCTTACATAGTGATTCCCATTACAATTCTAACATCTAATAGGAGGTATCTTATCTGAATCTAGCTACTTATGAAAATTACAAATTTTGTTTATAGGAGGCTTGGTTCCCATCTTCATTTGGTCTCATACAACACCCTTCTTATCCTTCAAGTTCTTATGTTCCTTATTCTTATCCAACTTATACAAATGATTTTCCTTCTCGATAACTTCTTTAAGGGTTTTGGGTATATCATATTGAATCTTATCCCTGTGAAAAGTTGGTGTCCCACTTCTAAATATTTGAATCTTAACTTTATCAACTTTTATGTAGTCTGCATAAGTTAATAGTTCAAGAAATTGGGTACCATATGCAGCCATAGTAGATTTTCCCAATTTAAGGTCAAATATATCTTCCATCTTACTATCATAGTTTTTCCCTGAAAGGTATTCTTGTTGAAAATATTTTTTAAACTTTTTCGAAGTAATATTTTCTTCATCAATATATTTCAGTTTAAAAAAATGTTCCCACTAAAGAGAGCCTCTTCCCTACAAATGATAGATATTTATTCTTGTTTCCATTGATGAATAATTATGCATTTGGAAAAAGTTTCGGATCCCTACTAACCATGGTTTTTCTTCTTCACCCTATTTAACTTCGCCATCAAAGGTTGGAGGTTTAATATTTCTAAATTCTCTCATCAACTCATCATGTCCATACCTTCTCCTTCTACTATTACGACCATATGAAAATATGGTTGGATTAGTCTCAATACTTCTAGGTCTTTTCCTCAAGGGAGGTGTATGGTAATTATCTGGTGGAAAAGTCCACCCTAGAGTAAGTCTTCCTTCTTTTCATTTATTTGTTACATTGGGTAGTATTTAAATATATTAGTTCTTTCATGATTTGTTCTTGAATCTTGGTCATCATTTCATTACATTTCTTAACCTAGTCTTCCAAGTCAAGGGAAGAACTACTCCTTTCTACATTCTCCTCTTCAAGGCCTTAAGGAGTTGTCTATTTAAATTCCATCCTCTATTATTTTTATATGCGAGGTATTCTTGGGTAAAATTATTTACTATCATCTAGAAAATTCATTCTAATTTTTGTTAACATTCCACTATCATATTTATTTATTTTACCAAATAATAATTAATTTTCTAGTTAAGAAGAAACAAAGCATAATATGATAGTCTTCAATTTTTGAAATAAATAACGAAGAAAAATGCATAAAAGGATATGCTTATTTTAAAATCTACCAAATATTCAAAATAACAAATAATTTTCCATCTTTCATAAATATAGCAGCACTTTCATACTTAACTTTTGTATAGGTAACATTTAACTTTTATTCAATCAAGCAAATTTAAAGCCACAATAGGCCCAACAGCCACAATGTTGCAACCACGGCTCAAATACCACCTGTAATGTCACCCGAGGATAAAAAAGGATATCAGGGACATATCATTATCTCTCTAAGGATATTTAATAATTTTCTCACAATAGATTAGTCAAACAAATATTTAATTTCATTTTTTGTAATTTAATTTCGACAAAATCCCTTTAATTACCAGCAAATTAAAATAAATTCAATAATTATTCCAACAAATGATCCAAGGTATTGTAAGGTTTCTTAACATTATATAACATCATAAAACCTTCAATACAATCCATATTAGATATAGAACCACTTTTAAATGCTAATTATTTGTATTCACAGTTCACTAGTAATAAAGGTGTTAATTAGGACACTTAACAATGTTTAGCGTGCAAATGATGACACTTATCACAAATCCAATTGTTTTAAAAATGATCATTTCTTATCAATCCCAATGGTTTAATATCATCTATTTACATGTAAATAATTCCTAATTACCAAAATTGCAATACTTAATCATAGTAATTATGAAAGAGAGTCCACAAAACTAGTTAACTAGTTTTCTGATATAAGCAACTAGTCTTGCACAAAATAAACTTGTAACCACGACATTAAACCCAAAATAAATCCTACATCCATTAAAAACATATTTAAGTGTGAACCTACGACAAATTAAATGTTTATTTGTAGATCATGCCAACTATAGATAAGGTGATATTTTCCGTCAATTCCAACAAAACTAGTTAACATTCACTGCAAGGAAGTGAGTTTAAATAACAAAACCAAAATGAAATTAATCCATAAGTAAAGGATCACACCTGATAGAATATAACATGTATGTACCACATGGCTGATGTTTGTAGCATCAAACATAGAACATGGATGTAGCATTCCACTTTTATATAAACACAGATTTCAATCCACAACTAGTTATCAATTTTCACCGCAATGTACCTAAATTCCACTTTAACTTCTCAAATGAAAAATAAAGAGAAATATATTAATACTGTATTTTATGGAAAGTGTATCATGGAGCACCTAGAATCGTATTTTTGTATCTTTCTTCCCATATACATTCCATTAAATAATTCGCACAATGAGCTAATTCTACTCATTTGAATTGACTAGTAATTCTAGGAATTACTAGAATAATTAAATATACATACCATAGAATCATTCAAAATCCATACCAAATATAAAATAATTTTTTTATTAGTCATACCATAAGTATATGTCATTCGAACATTTTTTGAAACACTTCATATGCAAATTCACAAATCTACTCAAAACAATTCCATCGAAGGAGCTAGAAATTGGAAATTGATATAGAATTTCAATATAAATTTCCAAGAAATATATTCAATATTTCACCTCAAATTCTCACACACATTTAAAGTGTATTTATTATACATAATAATAAAAACAACAATCAGGAATTTTTACAAACACTTCATGTGCCAAGTCTCCAAACTATGCAAAACAATCCACTCGAAGAACTAGTTTTTAGATAAAAGGTAGAAGCATCAAAGGGAAGTGTCTTAATCCATTATGAGGATATTTTACCATAAAAATATACATTATATTATGAAAAGGAATATAAATATCATTTATTTTATAAGAGGCTCCAAAAAATAATTTCCTCAAACAATTTGTGCACAAAATCTCGAAAACTAGTTTCAATTCCTTCACCAAATTTACTTGCGTAAATAGATTGAAGTTAATGAGAAATTTATTCCATAAATAGCTCATATGTTTCATAAACCATTTCATGTGCATCCATAAATATCTCATATCATATCCGAATAAATTAAATGAACATGGGGTAAAGAAATTAACTTTGTCAAATGCGCAACCGGAATTGACCATGCCACACACCACCTAATCAATGAAACAATGTAAGATAAAAATCACTTTGAAATGGTCACCCCAAGCCATAACCATGATTCCACAAGAAAGGGTGCACTCAACCACAAATTATCTCAAGAAATAAATCCAACCACAAGCCAATGGAAAGTATGACCTCTACTTCCACTCCAGGGTGATTCTAGTGGATCGAGTAAAACAATCCAACCACAACCCAATGGCAAGTAGCACCTCAAATCGAGGGAAGTTATAGTGGCTCAGAAAATATCTCATACAAGAGATTAAAAATCAAACCAAAAGTTCCTAACACAACCACAAGAGAAAAGTAATGAATAAACACACAAGAGTGACTTTCCCCCCCACAACCAAAATCAAATTCATTCATGAGCAATTTGAATTGGGCGAGAAAGGGACACAAGCATGAAAGTTACATTGCAAAAATAGAAAAAAGGAGTTACACATCAAGTTGATAAACCAAGATGCACACTAATACAACTCATGAGGGAACACTAGGTGAGAGAGGGACTCCAATCCTCAAATAAAAGTTAATCTCAAGATAAATAAAACCAAGGAATAACATAACACATGAGGGTACATAACCAAGATGATCCATCAATTACAAAGGAAGGGTGTACAACATCAAAATAGTCTCAACACACATAGGTAAACACTTTTCCACAACCCCTTTCTCGTAACATCATGGTTCCTCATACACTCTTTTGTGGCATCAGTCTTCCTGTTGTTTTTATTTTATTAATTATTTTATAAGTTCAACATAATAAAAATAATAATAATGTGAAAACCATATTCAAGGCACCTTGTGACACTATGTAGAACATAACAACAATAATAACATGTCTAGGGGATAAACCATAGGTTATTACACAAATGGAGTTGTGTGTAATGTTTTGATGTTTTTATGCCCATTAAAGTTTGAAAGGGTATATTCAAGATCATGGTTCTACAAATCCATATAATTTGTGGTCACGATGTTCCATGACTTGGTCATGCTAAATTGGAAACAAATTAGTCATGAAATAGGAAATCCATCGAGAAGAAAAGTTGATTGGTAAAAGCAAATTTTGAAGACCAAAGTGTACTACTCTAAGGGATATAGAGAATGAATGATTTTTGAGTGGGGAATATATGTGCACAATGAAAGTAGCGTTTACATGAAAATATATAGAGATTCAGCGTGTTTGCATACTCAATTGCTTAGTATGTGTCACATTAACGCCCCCATTGCATGTCAGTTTCTAACTTAGCTTGTCATTATCATCATCATTAACTTTAAAAAACTATTTATTTTTTAAACAATCTCATCATTTGATAATTTGAATAACAATTAATTTTTTTTCCCAAAATGAATTTAAATTCTCAAAATTTCTAAATAAAAAGATTTAAAGTATTTAATAAAACTTTAAAGTATTGTAGAAATTTTAATTTATGTGGATGATCTCTAATAATTTTCAAAAAAAAATAGTGGTACTTACGAGGTGAGTGCTTAAGGGTACACATTTATAATATTTGTTTAAAAAGTAGATACAAATTTAGGTCCATCTACTAGAAACTATATTGATGCATATGTAACATTCCTTATACGTGCATCTAGGATTGGAGATTTCTAATTTGTTTACTGGTTAATGTGGTTGATGTCAAGGTGCTTTGTGTGTTTATTGTTATTTATTCTGTTAGTTTGTAAAATTCATTTTATCATCATAATGTGTATGTGAAATTTATACAAATCTAATAGAAATAAGTCTGAGTGAAATTATAAATTATTATTATATTTTATTTATAATGATGGTTTAGAGGGCATTTGATTTTGTCTCTTTGGTTATGTATTATGTAGACCTTTAAAAATGTATCCATGAGCATAATGGATCTCTTTCCTAGCCTCACCCATTTCTTTTCGATTTTAGGGGCATGGTAGTTATTATTCGCATAAGATCTGAATGGTATGACATTTATTTTCTTTCCTTGATGGGATTTTGATTCCTTTCTACCCTTGAAGGGGGTTGGTCCTTTTCTCCTTGTCTCCTTATCGGGGGGGAATTGTTGTTTGGATTGTTTTTTTTTGTTATTCACAAAATTATAGTAATTTTACTTTTCTAGAGAGAGTTACAATTATTAGGAGAACTTATAACCCTTTTTGTCTCTAAAAAAAGGGAAAAATCCTTTATTACATATGTTGTTGGGCATCTATGATCCTTTCTGTTTTGATCTATCCTCTTTGAAAAAAATACATTAACTAGTAAAAATGCCAAACTCAACTCTTAAGTGGATAATTCCAATGACATTTATTTCAAGTTTTAGTGGGTGGTTGTCTCATTGATTTAACTTTTACCCATATATAATTTTGAATATTTTCTTTACAACTCTAAAAATCTCATCCTTTCAAGTGATTATATCCACTTTGATCATAAAGGATGTTTCATTGTATATTTTTTGATATTTAATGATAAATGGGTATTGTGTAATGGCCCTTAATTTTGTTGCACCCCTAACTTATTCATGTATCATTCAAACAAAACCTTTGATCCTTTGACAAATCCCATTGTTTCTATATTATTTTATCTTAGGATTTCAAACCCCACTCTTCATTTTCTAAACAAGGATTCCCTTTAGAAAATTTGGCAGTATCTTTGGAGGACTTGTTTCAATCCCCACACTGAGTATTTTAAAACACATTGATGTGTTCAAAAGAATTTCTTTTGAGATTTATTTGGGCCCAATATTTTTAGAGAATGATTTTGGATGTGTATAATGTTCTAGTTCTATAATTAGTCTTGTATTATCTTCATGTACATAAAATATTATATTATTGAGGAATTGTTCCTCCCCTTCGGGACGAAGGTCTAAGGTTGACTTTGTGAGATAAAAAACTAGATGAATCTTGGCTATGAGAGTTGAGGATATCGCATCTATATGTCATTTGTCTCTTTTTCTTTTTTTTTTATTCTCTTTATAGTATATACCAGTCTAGTCTCAAGCTACTAACGCAATCTAATTAGCACAATGTTCTTTTTTCCATTAAGTCGAACTTCTTTAAAATATCTACCCAAGTTCAGATTATGTTTCTCGATTTGACCAACCAAAAAATGTTTTTCATCTTGAAAACATTGTTATCTTAGCTTCTAGAAAATCCAGTGTTGGGAATCCACTATAGATCCTCCTTTTGACCTATTTCAAGGGTGTCTTTCCTCTTATGGAAATGGCCTTCTTCTGTAAATGGTTGATCTCTAGCAGTACCTATTAGTTATGGCATCCTCTTCTTTAATATTCATATTTACATTCATTTCTAGTGTAAGATGGCACAAAGTTCTTACTAGCATGTACTCAAACTCCATTACCTATCATCAAATAAGATATTGCAATCAAAGCTCCAAACTAGGCTCTTCTTCTTGGAAAATATTATGGCAATGGACTTGTTGTTGGTCGAATTCAAGAAGCATGGAATTAAAGAGCCCCAAAAAAATTTCTTTGGGAACCTAGGAGACTAGAAGATCAAATTTCCACCTATCAAACTATGATATAGATTATCCACCTCTAGAACCACACAATACCTTACCTAGAGAATAAACTACAGTTCCTCACAACCACGCGAGAAATTAAAGAAGAAAAAAATAGTAAGTGGAGTCAAATAAAGGAGTAAGTCGTTTGTTTAAATCATGTGTTTGGATTCAGTTACGAACGGCCACGGTGAAGAGATTTGAGTGTATGTTGATAGGAGTCTTAGATTTGATAAAAAAATATTTATTCCAAGGAAATCCTCATCCATAACGCAGAAATTAAAAAGAAAAATCAAAATATCTTATATTCAAATGTACAACAATGAAATTCAAAAGATAAATTCTATGACATGTCAGTATATACTGTGTGCAATCTGGTTAAGAACGTTGCTTCCCTGGAATTGAAATACTACTACGACCAACGCTACTGCTCTTCAGTTAAATCTATACAGATACGTGTTGGTCTTATAATGGCAGATGGAAATTGTTCAGAATCCAAAGAGTCACCTCCTCATGTATTAATAAAGGTTTTCACCAATGAAAAATCAATTGAGAGTTATCTTCTGTGATAGTTAGCAATATCACAATAAATGAACATTGTTAAAAAAATGTTAAAGATGAAAAGTAAGTGTAAATGAACATTGCTCAAGATGAAAATTAATTGTGTTGTCCCTCGTATTGTGTCTCACAAAACCTCACTCGGAAGAATAAGATGGAAGGAAGCACAAAGCCATGGTCGTATTGTGTCTCACACAAAACCTCACTCGGAAGAATAAGGTGGAAGGAAGCACAAAGCCATGGCATATAAGTGTGGGATGCAACATTGTGTACAACTATATTCCTTCAAGACAAAGCTTAGGCTACAATGGGGTAACCTTAATGTTTTTTTTTAAGGTAGGTGTTCTCATTTGTCATTCATGAATGTGACTTATTGATCTCTCAAGTGAATTATTTATCAAGTTCTGACTAGATTTACAACAAAATCAAGTGGTGCATAGAGTTAGCCTCTATTGTTTATTAAAGAAAAGGTAAAAATATCGTCTTGTAGTTTTTTGGGGGGGTGGGATAACTAGGAATCCAAGTAACAAGGGGATTCAAAAGGTTTTAGCTATAGAAAAGATAATCTACAACATGGAAATCATAATCTAGTTATGCATTGATAAATAATTAAGGAAATAGGAACCAGTACAAGCTTATGAGTAGGGAGAACTATACATTCTCTTCACACACATTTATTAGACAACAAACCAAATGGGACAAATGTACATATATCCATTGGTTTATTGAACAAAATGGAAGGAAACTAGCATACCTGCCTGAAACATTTCATTGCTTGAGTGAGTGGTGGATTTCCTTGCTCCAAACTATACAAAAAAGTGAACAAAATGATTAAGATCGAGGTCATGAGAACCATGCTTCTAAAGCTTGGAAACATGCAATTTCAAGTATTATGCAATTGTGAGGAAGAGGAAGAGGAAGAAGGATGCATATTTCTATTCATTATTGTCGCAGATTTGTGGTCCACTTCTAGGGTTTAAATTTTGTGTGTGCCTTATCCTTATAAACAACAACATATCCTATGGAGGAATTTGTCAATTGCTAATTATGTTGGATGAATTTTGCAGTTGAAAATCGATGGACACTTCCTCTTCAAAATTTACATCTATGAAATGTTCTCACTATAATGCACTCCAACCCCTATCTGAGTTCTACCTTTGGGGTATCATAGATAGAGCTAATGAGCACACAAAAATCACCATTATTCATTAAAAAAAACGATTTCATGGTTTATATATGTGGAAAAATTAATTGTGTCACATGTATCCCCCATATTTATCACCAACCTCCTAAAATTTATCATTGATTGGAAAACCAGAGAGAGAGAACTATACATTGAAAGTTTGCATGGAAAATTTGGCCAAAAACCATTAAAATTGTGTGTCACTGTGGTTTTTTAGGTTCTTGTTGCTATATCTCTTGCATATGGAATGTGGATAAGCATAATGAAAACCAATGAATAACAAGAACAGAGGGATTTTCAATTACTGGTTGTACAATATCATTTGATGTCTTTTATATACATTTCATTGAGCAAAAATGCAAACTTGGCTTCCTTGCACGAATTTTTAATATATGTATATTTATACTTCCACTAGTTGAAATTGAATTCTAACAACTCCATGATGATATTAGACCTTAATAAACATATATAGTTCAATTTCCTCTCTCGTATGCATTATTATTCATGTATGTAGTTTGGCCTATAGTAGGCCCCACTCTGTTTTCATACTTTTACAACTTAGAATTTAATTCTATCATATTCAACATTATCAATGGCCTCAAAAACCATGCCTAATCCATACACTGCACCTAAATTACTCTTTTATCTCAAGAATCTTATTTCACCTAGGGTAGGTCCCACAAGTGGAAATAATTTTTTATACTTCTATGGCCTTGAATTGTATTATATCAATTTCATGATGATCAATTGCTCAAATAGACATGTTTAGTTATCTCCTCCATTCAAATATATCATTTGATGACTTGAAAAATTTGTCCCAAGGTGGGCCCCATGGGAAAGATATATTTTGGGACATGATCCTTTTTAGGTAACAACATTGGATCCTTATGTGGGATGGCTCCTCCTGTCAGGTGCCAAAAATTCAAAAAAATATGTCTAGGCTGACCATACCATTGCTTTATCCATTGGAATATGGATTCAATCCCTCTCTCCTTCTTGTCTTACTATGGATATAAAATAAAATTAGAGTCCACAAAAGTAAAAGGAAATGATGGAAACTAAGGAAAAATAAAAATACTTACTCACCTACCCTAATTAGAAAATGACAAAATTAAGTAAAATGATGCTAGTGTAGCTATGCAAGTAACTTCAGGAGGTTGTGATACTTGGTAACATACACGATGATTGCAAAATGCATGTCATCAGGGTTTGGTATATCTAAAAACATAGGAACACATTCCCATTTCTTTCAAAATGCACCTAAGAGGAAAGAACACTACTTGGGGCACAAACAAACTCGGAAAAAAGAATTAGTAGTATTAGAAACGTAACGAAGAGGGGTGGAAAACGTAGAAATTGAATTAATTACCCATCTATGAGAATTTATTTTATGCTCTTGATTTTGGAAACTCTCATCCATCCACACTGAAATTGGATCAAGAAAATGGAATCATCATTATCAACACAACCATCAAATTCCACATTTGGATATTATGGTATTCATGGAAACTGTACTTAAAATATCCAATTTCACATTCAGAAATGTGTCAAGAATGCAACCTTCTTCACTAATGTAGCCACCTTTTTCTTCCTCACCGTTATTTCTACTTTGGACATCCTTGAAATCAAGTATAGAAACATAAATTCTTTCTTGTTTAAGTTGAAAATTTACACTTTTAGAGGTTGGTCAAGTAGAAAATAATTATTTCTCTTCATATTTCTATCATTGTCACCAATTTTTCCATTCAAATATTTATGATTAATATATATAGCCTCCTCCTTTTCATGCTTAAGAATAGCCATGGAAACCTTCTCATCTTTGGGAGAGCAATAATCCCTCTTTTCATTATGTTCAGAATTTATGTGTTAATACTTGTTTCCTTCTTAGTTTGTAGTTTATATACTAAAATCAGAAACTAATGAACATCATTTAACAACAATATCCTTTAAAATGGTAAGAAATTAATTTAAGTGAATCATGAGTTTTATAACCCAAGCACTAGAAAGTATCATCCTTGTGATTCCCATATTTTAAATCAACACTCTGATTTCTAAAACATATATTTAGAATAATGTCTTTTGACAGAGACAGAGGTTCCTTAAATGAATTATTCATATCACAACCTACAAGATGCAAATCACCATTTTCGTTTCTTTATTTCTTTGGATACCAATTATTTCAAAAAATGTAGGAAGGTGACTAATCATCAATGATTTTAACAGTTTCTTCATCAAGTTGACATGTTGACCCAAAAATATTTCACCCTAAACATGACTTTCAAGGTTTAATAAAACGCCCAATTCAACAAGGTCTAATGTTCTCTCATGTTGATATTGTTTCTCTATATGTGGAATGGGAACTAAAAAAATCATTTATGAACTTAAATTACATTGTTAATGGAATATTGGAATCTTCCCTATCACCTTTATTGAATGTTAGATGAAAGTTATAAGGGAGATCTAGACTATTGCACAAATTCATATTCTTTGAAAGATTGGGAAGAGTTCATCATTTCATAAGTGATCATGTTTCCTTCAAGTTCTAAATTGTCATTAAACATAGAACCAAATGTAGGTTGTGCCTCTATCCAAAAGTAGTGAAAAAATATGAAAATCATGTGCAGCAAACAAAACTTTCATGGAAGCTATCATGACCACATTTTTCAGCATGCCTAAGTGGGAAAGATGGTGTGGACTTGATAGTTCGGCAAGGTGTTGTGGTCTCACATGGAAAAGAGAAAGCGCCCACACTCACCACCAATAAGGACCGCTGAGAGTGTGGCGTGCTCCCAAGGCAAGAGCCCACATGCATTAGCACGGGAACCCCTTGGAAACAATGACAAATGGGCACTTTGATGACGGGCACCTAGTGCACTTGGAAACGAGTGTTTTGGTTGAATAGCACCTGCCACACTTAGCAACATGAAGGTGGATGATTTGGTGATGATGACCCATGTGATAGGCACAACAGGTGCTTCAGTGATGAGCACCCCGAGGGAAAGGTGACTGGTGCACGACCCTTTTGGGCTTGTGTCCCTTTAGTGTGTGGACGAGCAAGGCAATGACAGATGGACGTGTGTGATAGATGACAAACAGGCACGCAGATGAGATGGGTGCTCTGGCAGGAAGACCAGTGGGTGCTCCAAGGGAAGCGCGCACAATGACGATGGAGCAATGAGGCAATTAGCGTTTAGGTGACGAATAAGGTTTGGCGATGGATGTTTCTATGGGTGCCTTAGCAGAGACGATGGGTGCGCGACCGACCCTTGATATGGGTGTGAGAACCTTGGTGCATTTGCATGGGTGCACATCAAAGAACGTTAAAGGAAAGTGCGGTTTGGGAAGCTGAGAAGAGGTGGATAGAGCAGCAAGTAAGAGGGAAGGTCCACTTAAAGTTGACACCCTTCCAAATGACAAATGCCTATGAGTAAACAGAGTGTTAAGTCATTTAATCATCCAAGCAGTGGCCAAGTAAGCACTGCTACCAAACAAAGTTGGAAGCAGACCAAGAAGACACGGTCATTCAGCAAGGAGATGAAGCACGGAGTTTGGTGTTCTTCTGAGTTTTCTCTACAGTCTTTACTGCTGGGTTTGCTAGCTGTGCTAGAGCTAGTGTGACACCTTGTTGGTTGTTTTTACCTTTTTTAAGTATTGTTTGTTTTATCCAGTTTGGTGTGCACGAGAGTTTTAGCCAAGTCCAGGGCACTCGCACTCTTGTTAATAAAATCATTTACAGAGGATCTGCAGTGTGGCAACCTCGCCCATATTTTTTGTTGTCTTTTTTGTTAAATGTTAGAAAAACATTGAATAAGTAAATGAAGATAACTTGGAATAATTTCAAGTGTTAATTCACTTCCGCATATTGGGTTCATGTATAGTCTGCAGACTAGGTGCTTGGGCGACAACGCCCCCAAGATGCCTTCCATGCAGTGTCGCATGGCCGATTTCTGTCGTTGAATACTAGTGCTGGATTCACGGGGGCTTCACATGTTGACCAATATCTTATCACATTAGTTCATATTGTGGGTTTTAAAATTAGAAAAAATCGAACCAATATATTGCAGGTATTGGGGGGATGAGGGGTTTAAGGTGGGGGTGGGTAGGGTGGTTTGTAAGGATTGAGGTATAAAAAGAGGTGGGGAGGAGGTTTTAAGTATTGGGAGGGGGTTTCAACAAAAAGAGATTGGGTCAATATCTCTCAAAATTAAGGGTATTCTTTAATATCCCACGATCGCACGTGCTATGTGAGAGGTTCACTAAGTGAAGTCCCCGTGGCTGGATTGGGGCAGTGATAGGTGGTATCATAGCAGCTTTCACTCTAGGACAACATTGAAGCGAACTTTGTTTCCAGACGAAGGTGGTTTCATGAAGAAGCCGTATATCAGAAGGTCGTTCATTAGAGCACCTTGGAGTAGCTGGTGCACAGAGAAAATGGGTGTTAGAAGAAGCATTTGCACACATTATTGGGATGCGCGCCTAGAAGGTGGCATCCACAGGAATATGCGTTGTAGTATAAGTAGCGCTCCGCAGGTTGAAACACACTCAGAAGAGCGCTTCGCAATGAAGGCGTGCACTCGCAGCAAAGGGGCGTCCGCAGCAAATGAAGGTGTCCGCAGGATGCATGGTCAAGACAAGCATTAGAGGAAATTTCAATTGAAAATGGGCCTCCTATAAAAAATTAATAAAATAATATTTATTAATTTTGGAGGAATAAAAGAAAAAAACTCCTTTTTGTTTGTATTTTCGACATATCTCCCCATGTTTTTACTCAAATTTTGTGTCATCATCACGTTTTTTCAAGTATTTCTTGTTTTTGGGGTACCGAGGTTCGTCAAAAGTATGCCGAGTGGGTACTCGTCGGATGCAGAATTTAATTCCGCATCCAACGAGCTCTCCCATTAAAAAATTGAATAAAAACACGGGGAGATATGTCAATAATACAAACAAAAATAGTAGTTTTTTAATGATACCTATCCCCAAATTTATATTAAAAAAGTGTTTAAGACCTATACAGTATTTCAAATTTAAAGCAATTTCATTGGCTAACAAATGATGACATGGAATTTGAATAAAAGTTAAAAGGCCCATTTTGAGTTTAAATTTACTCTAATGGACGTGCTCTGTGAAGACGCACACTCCCAACGAGGCAGCGCGCTCCGCAGGAGTGCCGGTGATAGGGTCACCTAGAAGACAGTGTTAGCGCATTGCAATCAGGTGTGTGCTTCAGGAAAGGTAGCATGCTCTATAGGGTCCTGCACTCAGCAAACCAAAACGACACACACTTTGCAGGGTGGCAGAGCTGTGCACTCAATAGAAGATGCACTGGTTAGTGGTGCAGTTGGTTCATGAAGGAGTGCATTGGTAAAGGGGTGATCCTGAGATGAAGGTGCATGTAGGTTGAATGCGCACTATAGTAAATGACAAATGGAAGTGTGCTAAAGCAAGTGCGCTTCGGGGACGGTGAAGACGCTTTTTGGCAAAAATGCTCTTCGACAATGTTGGACGTGTGTTTCAGGAAGGTGGCTTCAGCAGAAGTGTGCCTAGAGGAAGCACATGATAACAGTTTAGCAAGAGGTACGCTGAGTGCACCTGTGGAAAAAATGAAGGTGCATTTTGTAGTTTTTTTGCTAAGGCAATTTTTACAGTTTCAGAGGCTTTTGGTGGAAGCACTCCGTACTCACAAGCAAGAAGTTTTGCTTCTTGTGAGGGCATTGTTGAAAACACTAAGTACAAAAGTGAGCTATTGCAAAGAATGGTGAACTCAAAATGGGGGACTCTTGAAGTACTCTTGGGAAAAGTGAAGCTTCGTTGGATGACTAAGCTTGATATTCCTATGATGGATGGATCCACGTTAAAGGGGTCAGAGTTGACAGAGAATCTAGAAAGCGCGAGGAAGAAGTGCTACGAAGAGTTCAAGGAAGGAATGATGAAGGCATTTCAAGACTTTGTTTTGTAGCCAAAACCAGAGAAACTTCGGTTGCCGACTCCCACAGACAAAGTGATGGTGGGGAAACACGCTCGAAAGAGATCTCGTCAGAAGCAGCTGAAAGTGATGAAAATGGAGCATGTTTCTTGCTATGTGTGTGAGAAGGACCATTATGTAAGGGACCTCCCTAACAAAGCAGTCCATGATCAAGAAGATGCAGCGGAAAGGTTAGCAGCATTGAGGATGTCAGCAGCTCCTCAATTATCAGCAAAAGTTATTGAAGATGTGCAAGCGGTGGCAGCTTTCATAGCAGACGTGAAGGGAAGTCAAGTGGACAGCTCGCTGAGTTTGAGTTTTGTGGAAGCTACGGTGAGTGGCCTTAAATTTTCTGCACTTGTTGACACAAGAGATACTCATAGTTTGGTGAGCAGCCACACGGTATCATCACTTCATAGTTTTCTAGAGGGAATCCAAGCACAGTTCAAGGCAATGAACTTGGAGATGAAGTTGGTGACAAGAAGAGTTGATGCAACTCCTCTCACAATTGGATGATGGAAAGGGTGAGTTGACTTGAAGGTTGTTCCATTGGATGATCATTTGGTGATCTTGGGACAAGATTTCTTGTGGTTGGCTAAGGCTGTGCTGGTTCCACACGTAGGTCACTCATTGTTCTTGGAAGAGTCTAGAGCATGGAGTTTGCCTTTGACAATGAAGAGAAACTTGGTACGTTGGCCTAGGGTGTCTTTGGTTTAGATTTTTGAAGACCCTAGCAAGTCTAGAAACTTGGCTCAATATGACATTCCGTAGCAATCCACCTCGGTAGAAAAAGGAAAGAGAAGCAACGATGAGGAAGTTTTTTGTTCTATGGAAAGAACGTTTCTTTCATTTGAGAGACAACCAGAGGTATTCAAATGGGAGGTTGTCTTGTTGTGCATTCGAGAGAAGGAAGTACAGGTTAAGTCAAGTCTTGATGATGAGGGGAAACACGTTGAGGTGTTGAACCTTGGAAACGAAGAACAGTTGATTTCGAGCCAGAATGCTCACTGTAACAGAAACACCAGTGAATACTTTTTGTTACATGATATGGCAGACATAGTGGAATTTTGTGTTCATGCGATGGGCATTTCGAAATTGGAGCTAACTCAAAAAAAGTTGTCTTAGGTGGGTTGTTGTCCTAGTGAAATGGAGGCAGTACTTTTTGTTTTGAAAGAGAAGAACTTGTGAGAGAAGGTGGAGGCTAAGGAAGCTATTGTTGTTAGTGCTTTGTTGTTGGAAATGACACCATAAATGACAATGACTTCAGATAGATTGGAAAATTACAGCAAGGAAAATGAACCATTTGAAGGGTTAAGCAATAATGAAAAGAAAAAGGCTAAGGGGAAGTTATGACAGGAAAATACTTGAGAAGAGTCTTTGGTAGAATCATCTGACAGTTGTGAGGAGGCAACGGAGGTGAGCACGTTGATGTTTGATGATGCTGATTTTGACAGGTACTTGGCTCATTTGAAGGAGCTTAGTTACCACGATCCAGTAGCCAACGTGGCACATAGGCTCATTTGTGATGAAGACTTGGGTGGTGATGGCCTATGGTATTGCCCAACTCTTCCCACTTTATTGAGTGACACTTAGGCTCGCTACTTCCGGCAACAATGGCGAGGACTTAGGAACCATGTTGTGGTGACCTATAAAGACAAAAATTGCCAATTAAAAGACAAGGTGGTATTATGTGAAAAACAAAGTTGGCAGAGGACGCTGAAAAGAACTAAGAAAGTTTGTTTTGGAATTAAGAAGTTCGTCTTGTGAGGAGACACTGCGGTTGAACTGGCTACCCAATCGGTTAAGTCACAAGGGTGGAACGGACGAAAGAGCAAAGGAATGCAAGCTGTATTGGTTATGAAGTAGGTGGTCAGGAGCCATAGATGCGGAGGAGTTTCATAGGAATCTCACAGTGGTACAGAATGAAATGACAGTTGACGTTGTTGAAGATGACCAACAGTTTAAGTGGGGGAGTCTATCACAGCCACATTTTTCAGCATGCCTAAGTGGGCAAGATGGCAAGGACTTGATGGTTCAACAAGGTTTTACGGTCCCACCTGGAAAATAGCAAGCACCCACACTCACCACTCACAAGGAGTGTCGAGAGTGTGGCATGCTCCCAAGGCAGGCGCCCACATGCATTAGCATGGGTGCCCCTTGGAAACGACTGAAAATGGGCACCTAGTGCACTTGGATATGGCCGTTTCAGTTAAAGAGAGCCCTAGCGCACTTAGTGACATGAAGGTGGACACTTTGGTGATGAGAAACCATGTGACAGGAGGAACTGGTGCTTCAGTGATGAGCGCCGCGGCGGAAAGGTGACGGGCATGCAACCCTTTTGGGCGTGTGACCCTTGAGCGGATGGGAAAGGCGATGATAGATGGATGTGTGCAATAGAATACAATTTGACACCCAAACAAGATGGGCGCTCTGGTAGGAAAACCAATGGGTGCTCCAAGAGAAGCGCGACGAAGATAGAGTGACTAGGTGAAGGGAGTTCAAGTGACGAACAAGGTTTGGAGATGGATGTTTCGATGGGTGCCTTAGCAGTGACTATGGGTGCACGATCCACCCTTGGTATGGGCGGGCAACCCTTGGTGCATTTTCATGGGGGGAAATCAAAGAACATTAAAGGCAAGTGTGGTTTGGCAAGCTGACAAGAGGTGTCTTGAGCAGCAAGTAAGAGGACAGGTCCACTTAAAGGTGGCACCCTTTCAAATGAGAAATGCCTATAATTAAATGAAGTGTTAAGTCATTTCATCATCCAATAAGTGGCCAAGTAAGCATTTCTACCAAATGAAGTTGGAAGCAGATGAAGAAGACACAGTCATGAAGCAAGGAGACAAAGCATGGAGCTGGGTGTTCTTCTGAGTTTTCTCTATGGTATTTACTCCTCGGTGTGCTAGCTGCAACAAAGCTAGCGCAACACCTTGTTGGATATTTTTACTGTCTTTATGTATTGTGCATTTTATCTGGTTTGGTGTGCAAGGTAGTTTTAGCCGATTCCAAGGAACTCCCACTCTTGTTAATAAAATCAATTACAGAGGCTCTTCGGTGTGCCAACCTCACCCATATTTCTTGTTGTCTTTTTCGTTAAGTGTTAGAAAAAAATTGACTTAGTAAATGAATATAAATCTAAATAATTCTAAGTGTTAATTCACTTTCGGATATTGAATTAAGGCATAGTCTGTAGGCTAGGCGCTTGGGCATCCAAGCCCCCAATCTTCCTTCCTAGTAGTGTCGCATGTCCCATTTCGGTCATTGAAAACTAGAGCTTGATTCGGGCCATGACAGAAGTAGCCTCTAAAGGCTTTACTTTTTTGGTAATTTCATGATAAGTTGTGAGAAGTGTATCCCTGAACTTAATCACACTTTCAACATTCCCCCCCTCTTCAAAGAATAAAAATGGTTAAGATCTCAATTGGGTTTTTCCTCTTTTCCTGTTATAAGTGCAATAAGACATCATGTAGTTGTTTCCAAGTGGATTTAGAGACAACTGTCAAATGCTTAAACCAAAACTTAAAATCTTCTTCCAAGGAATGTACAAAATGACAAATGAAAACATCCTTATGATGATCAATGAAACCATCAATGAAGTATTGGAACACATTGATATGTGTATTAGCTAGTTGTAATTGGCCCAATTTCATTTAACTTTGGAAGGTGTTTTAAGTGGCCATCCAACAAGGGATTGAGAATTTGAGGAAATATTAAGGCTTGATACCTTGTAGCTAGCGAAGGAATGGCATAGATGTAAGGCTAATTATTTCCAATGATGACAACTAATGAAAATTATGGTTCATAATTTTTAGTGTTACAAGTCTTTGAACAAAAAGAATTAGGGCCAACAAAGAGATGGGGAGCATTGCTTATTCAAACGAAGCCTGAATGTGTTAATTTCAAAATTGATATGTGGCTAAAAGAATGGCATTTTCTAGTACTTTAAAAAAAATGATAACATGAATTTTTCAGAATGGAATTCAGTGAAATGTATAAGATAATATTATATTATATCCTTGAAAAATGGATTTAACGAGAAGTTGGATGTAGCAGTGACATATGTTGTCATGGGTCTACAACATGCACCATTTCGATACATGGATGAATGTGGAGTCACGAGGAGAGATATTTTATGTCGATAGTTGCTATTGGCTCACCATAAGAGGAAAATATATTTTCATAAGTGGAAATAGGTATTTATTTCCCATGTGGATTCGCCAACAACTTTCCATCGTGCTAGAAATTATGTAATAAAACCAACATTTTTTTTCATTCGATCAAACAATAGAATCTCCTTAATATTTATCATTGTATTCCTTGAAGAGACCTAAACAATTATGAAGTGGCCTCTAAACCCTCCCTCCTAGTAGGGTCAATACATATCTTGTCCCCTGAGTTGTACCCCTCACAAAACCTCACTCTAGATATCATATTTGGGAGAAATAAGATGGGATAAATCAAAAGGCTATAGCATATAGTGCGATATCCACCTTCATGAGCCACTTGAGGATTTAGAGCTAGTTATCAGAAGAGAGTGGGGATACTCTTAATGTTCTCTAAGGAAATGTTTCTTATTTTCCACCCAAAAACAACATATTTATCTATGAAAGTTTGAATGGATTTACAAAAAAAACAATTGATGCATAGAGTTATTCTCTATTGTTCATTAAAGAAAAGAAAAAAATATTGTCGTGTACTTTCCTAGGGGTAACCAAGACTCCAAATAGTAGGGGAATTCAAAAGATTTCAAAATTAGGAATAATATTATACACCATGAATAACATATTAATTAGTTCTTCAATGGTAAATGGATCACAAAAAATGATCAAATATGAATATAAGAGAAGGGAAAATTGTATCAGACAACAAACCAAACAGGAAACATGTACATAGATCAAGTGGTTCATCCATCAAAATGTAAGGACAAAAATGGATGGAAACAAACAAAACTTGCTTAAAATTTTCATTGGTTCACCTAGTAATAGATTGACTTGATCCTAAATACACATTAAAATGGAGAATATTTTTTTAATTTGATTACAATGGAGGTCACTAGGGGGTACTGTAAAATCTATGTCCTAGGCCTCTTTCTTTCCTTCCCATAATATGAAGATTTATATAGTGTTTACAAAGAGAAAGAACATGAGAAGAAGGAGAATGGTGTTTGTTGCTACAAAAATATTGGTATTCGAGGAAAATATTCAATCTATAATGGCCTCTTTCCTCCCTTCTACCACTTGGTTGTTGGTATGATATTCATTGATAAACTTGTGTAATGATACAAATATCTATTATAGCATAGTTTGAGAGAAAAGTGAGACCCAAAAATCAGGTTAGAACCTCTTTTCTCCTCCTCCAATGAAAATGCTTGACTTTTCCTTAGTCAAATTTAGATAAAATAGAGTCACTTAATCCCTTTTCTAAATTTGAGGACTAATTCGATAGTAATTTGGAGCTACTCCAATTTCATCTCTTTGCTAAATTTGAAGAAAAAATTAAAACTAATTTGGACTTGCTGCAATTTTAACTCTTATCGATGTAGTGACTTTCTTCACCATGCATTAAAATATATAATCATATTGACTGCATAAAATAATTATTCATTTAACTACCTCTATATTGAATACACCATCCCTACGTGAAAAACAAGAGCCTCGAGGTGGCAATGTCCCCGACATTGATACTTGCTTTTGCTAGAAAGAGAAAGAACAACAACTTTGGCAAGATGTAATAAGTAAGATTAATATAAATGCTTTAAATCTTTGGCAAGTTACCTTTGATTTCCTCATCACATTTTAAACATACACACCCCTTTTAAGGATTGATTCCAAGGGGAGGGTCTACATTGACTGTGTTCATAAATTACAAAGTTATGGACACAATCGACCTACTTTTATATCATGTAAGAATATTCAAACAATGGAGAGAATACAAAAGATAGATTTATTTTGATTATGCCAACTTAGCCTCAAAAAAAAAAATTAAATAGAAGTGTTGAATACATTGTGCCAAAGTATATTTTAATAAAAAAAAAATTGAATTTTTTATAATAGAAATTCACTCCATTTTATAAATGTAAGTATCCTATTTACATGGTTAATTGGAAAGGAGGCATGACCATATTGACATTAGTTTTATGACTGAAGTTTAAATATTCTGTATTTTTGCAAAAATGTTCTATGTACTTTTTAATTGAAGATATAATGTCTTTCTATTTTGAAAATCAATTCCAAAACATTCAGCAATGTTTTTTTTTTAGACAAAAGTGGTTGTATTATATTGGGAGGTTGTGTAACTACCATAAAAAGGTTCCAAGTTACAAAATGGCCTTATGGTAGCGATAGATGAAAAAATATAACTTAAATACCAGAGAAGACAAAGGTGCCCTTGTGGGAGTGGAAAAGACATTTAAGCCAACAAAACACCCTTGAGGGAGTGGCAACATAAACAATCTTAGACCTTAAACCCATTCATGACAGAGTAAATTACTTAGAGACTACCACTATGTAGATTAACTGAGAAACTATAACTATGTAGAAAAACAAAGAGGCATGTACATGCAAGATGACGAGCCAGAGCACTCAGACATTTTCTATCCGTTCGAGCTAGAGGACATACCATTACTGGACGCTTCATGTTTAAAAA
Organism: Pseudotsuga menziesii; assembly: GCA_001517045.1. NCBI lineage: Eukaryota > Viridiplantae > Streptophyta > Pinopsida > Pinales > Pinaceae > Pseudotsuga > Pseudotsuga menziesii. Next base: position 303,133 of record LPNX010493833.1, on the reverse strand, counting down.
GTTTGAGAGCAAGCTTGTTCACCTTTATTTCCAGATCGACTATCTTCCTGGTTAACGAGTTTTCAGTCTGCTTTACCTTTCGCTTCAATTTCTTGCAAAGAAAGACCAAATCCTTATTCACATGTTCCAATCTCCTTATGCCTTCATAATCAATAACATTGACTTGAGTCTGCAACGATTTGAGATCTTGCTTCAGTTCTCTCACCTTCGTATCCACTGAAATTGGAGTGACAGGTGCAACCGCGGATGAGGACCCCGCTTCCATCCTAATTATCAACAAACTCTTAGCAGCGAGATGACAGAGCTCTTGGAGATAGCTAAACAGAACTGGATCCTGCATGCTTTGACTCTCGTCATTCCAACCTTTTAAATCCACCAGTCCCGAGGAGCTTGGCATCACCTCAATTTCCAGCGCGCGAGTAATCATGAAATTGCTTGAGTGATCCAGATTCGACACGACTCCTCTCATCTTCCCACTAGATATCATCATAGTTTCATATGCGCGGGTAGTAAATGCTACCATAATAACATTCGATGCAGCCATCTTCGATAGGACTCCTGCAGATTTTGCCTTAGGTGAGAAGACCATATCCAAGTAAGCCATTAAACCAAAGTTTCCCCCCTGATGTCAAACAATTATCATGTGTGAGGTCACTTTTCCTGTATACGTAAAGACGTTGGACGGAGTTGAGCTGAGGCATCTGTCTTTGCATCGATCGAAGAGACAGCCCAGGCCAAGCATTAAATCGAACCGACATTGGGCCACGTGAACGACACAAGCCATATGTTCTTACATCCATCCGACACGACGCATTCTAATGGACTTGGACCCACAGAGGGAGAGCCCACAATAAGCCTCCAGGCCTATGGGGGTGAGTAGAAAGAACCCTAGCCATTGAGAATAAGCTCCCCAGGGCTAAGGGAGGAGCCTTTGTTAGCCTCATAGTCCGCTTTAGAGTTGTTTTCCCTCAACACATGGAAGAAATTGATTTTTTTGAAGGATGAGGCTTGCACCATTATCTTGTGAAATAGCTACCTCAGGGCCATATGATTTGGCATAAGGTTTTCTACTAGAGCACAAATAAAAGTTCTGGAATCTCCAATAACAATTAGCTCATAGATTCCCAGCATCTTGGCTATCCTCAGTCCTTGCCATAAAGCCAAGGCTTCAGCCATATTGTTAGCATCAATACCAAGCCCCTAAGCGAACTTAAAATCCAGTGATCCATCCGGAGTGAAGAAAACTATGCCCCCCTTGCCGCGCCAATAACATTCAACAATGTTATTTAGATGTTGTAAAATAATAAACTCATTCATTAATAATTAGTTAAATTAGTTAGATAATTTAAATAAAAATGTTGTTATCAAAATATATTTAATATACAAAATAGAGAGAAATTTGCACCAAGTGACTTTGCAAATAAGAGAAAATATGTAACATGATTAGGACTAGGAGCTTGTACCTAATAAATTTATTTAAATTTAATTCTATTAAATATGGTGTAAGTTATTTTTATATGTATCTTTACTTCTTTTTTTGCTATTATATGTTCTATTTGAGATAATATTTTAAAAATTAGAAAAATATTTGATTGTTTATATATTTTTATTATTTATTCATCTCTATTAAATTAATTTAAGAATTTTTATTAGCAACCCATCCAAGCCTGAATCATATTTTTCCAAAAGCACGAGAAATGAGTTCATTTTATACTTTCTCCATTAACTTATGCCAATTGTTGAAGTGCAAGTATATGACAACTCTGTTCTCTTTATTTCTCAAGCACTCTTCAACCTTTAGCATATATTCTTGACAAGAATCCTTTGAAATCCATAATCAAACTTCTCTTATAAGGAGGATATTTAATTGCACCAGATAACTTTGCAAATAAGAGAACATATGTAACATGATTCGGACCAGGATCTTGTACCTAATAAATTTATTTAAATTTAATTCTTAAAATGATAAAAATGTTTAAAAAAAATTTAAATTAAATTAATTTATAGTTATTTAATAAGTTAAATTTGTACCTAATAAATTTATTGTGAAAATGATTGTTTCGAAAGAGAATATACGAAGGCAGCATCTGTTGTGGCAAGGTTTGCATCTCAAGCTCATAGTTATGAGGGGAAAAGGTATAATATTTAATATTTAATGTTAAGAATTCTTCCATGTTAAATGATTTAGAGTTTGTTTGTAAGAGGTATAATATTTAATATTTAATGTTAAGAATTCTTCCATGTTAAATGATTTAGAGTTTGTTTGTAAGGAACAATCTTTTTACCAATGTTTTTTCTTGGTTTCTCTTGAAGATAAGGAATTTCTTTTGAAGAGGACCTTATGACAAAAAAAATCGACGTTGTTTGTATAGACGTTGGAAAATTTATTTATCTGAAGAAAAGAAGAGGAGATGATGATGATGAGTAACAATAATACTAACACTATGCATGCAATCAAACCACATGATTCTGGATGATGAGGCACCATGGTTTAATGATGATGTTTCTATTTTTTTTTTTTTTATAGGAAATCTAGTTATTTAGTTCTAGCTTTAAATATTTTTCAGGATAGTGGAAGCTATTTGTAAAATTGATTGCAATAAATTTACATACAATAAAATTCCAGGTTGGATAAACTTTAGAACAATTTTTTTAATTTTATGTTTAAAACAACCTTGGATAGATTTAACACAATCCATTTAAAATTAGTTACACAATGTTATGAGTAACCAAAAAAAGGGTAAAAGACCGATGAATTGTACTACTTATATTCAAGTAAAATTCAAACAAACAAAGATATAAATCTAGACTAAAGATTGGGCCAAGTGTATGATAATAGATTCTTATAGGGAAAAATATTAAGAAAACTTCAATTAAATTTAATACAAAGCATACATAAATTATGAACATGCTTAACTTAGAAGTGATGCAATGACTTAGGGTCGAATCCTGATAAAATTCACAAACTTTATCTTCGTGTACAAGGCTTGCTTCTAAAGGAACAGAGGGAAAGAAACATGCGGAGAGAGCTCCAAGGCTTTCAATTTCAACTGAAAGTGAACTAAAATCTTTTAGAAATTCCATTTGTATTACACCTTTAGAAACCTTGTGTAATTGAAATTATTTTATTTCTGGAAGCTAGAGGATTGATTAACTTGTGGGTGGGATCTTCTTCTTATATAAGGAAATCAGTTGATGAATGCAAATAGAACTAGAAGTTGAAGTCCCTTGAATCTACATCCCAAATTGACTCCCATTTCTCTTTCACCTAGATGGACCACCTTTACAAATGGAAAGTGGTCTTCGATAATGGTTGGTTTTGGATGAGATAAACAACTAAAATGAAAAAAATGAGTTAGCTTTTTTGTGTTTTTATTGTAAAAAACAAATCCAATATTTAAAGTAATATAAATTTAAGTAAAACTATGGAAGACATGTAATCTTCAATAAATATTAAAAAGAAGCCACTCTTTCAATTTCAATCTACCTAAGATTTTAAAAGTCCCCCCCAAAATTGGTAAGACTCTAATTTCTTAACAAATTCCAATATTTATTCATTAGTGAAATAGATGTTTCATTATAGATTTTTTTTTTTCTAGCTTAATAGATTTTTCTTTTAATTCAAACTAAAATATGTTCAAAAATTGTGCTAACAGTTATCAAAGATAATATAATCAAGAGAGTCATTAAATTTTCAATTGAAAGGTATAAATAATTTTAAATTCCAGGCCTAGATGCTATAGAAGTGTGCTTAGAGGCATCAATAATTCACATTACCCATGGAAATTAGTTGTTGGTAAATGGCGCTTTCATTACTATTGAATTAATTGTAAATATATTAGTTAGCTCTTTTATCATTTCGAGCCGTGGCAAATTGGAAATCCTAAGTCAATCCTAAATCAATCATCAAAACGATTTTAATCAACCAAACAAGAAAAATCACTTCTCTATCTAATCCAGAAACAAAATGCAATCATACCAAAGCTACATCATACAAGAAGGATTTATAATGTTTTTTCATTTGGTAGTTTCAATCTTTTGCCTACAAACAATAAGAAAAATCCTTAGAAAAAAGAAAAATAAAGAACCCAAATTACAATAACTTAACTTGGAATTAAATCTAAAATCTATTAATTATCTCATCTACTATGTCGAGTGATGGCATTCATAACCAACCATGAACAACAACCACCAGAAAACCAAAACAAAGTTGTTTGGCATACATTGAGAAAAACAAAGTTGATTTTGCATACACCAATGAAATGAGCATAAAACCCACTAATTTTAATAAATAAAATTTTTAATTTAATTATTAAAAAAGTTATATATCTAAATAAAAAATAAAATAACTAACAAAATAAGTACACCTAAAAATATACATAAAAACACCTTCCACTTGAAAATTTGTGTATCATTTAATAAATTGAACATTAATCAAAGTTTAAAATTATTTGTAAAATTAAACCATAATCAAAATAAAATTGAACACTAATCAAAATGTAAAATTAAATTGTTATTTCTATCATGAATAGTTATTTTTGTTTCTATTTTCTATTTTTATCTTCTTTTTTTTAAGGAAAAAAAAACCTTTGACATTTAAAATAGCTTATCTATAAAATATTCAAATAAATACTTTCCAAAATGTGTTAACAAGTTATATAATTCGAAGAAAATCTAACAATGGGTAATAAATTATTAATGAAACATTAAATTCTACATTCTTATGAAATGTAGATATTTAAATGAACACCTTTCAAACTATGTTAATACTTTATATAATTTAAAAAAATCTAACAGCCTATAATAAATTATTAATGATACATTAAATTTTACATTTTTATCTGATGTTACTAATGCTTGACGCTCTCCAGACTCCAATTCGACGTCAAGTGGGGATCAATTTTTTTGACCAGACATAATTGTACTGTAGAGTACCTTATCGTATCGATCTAATTTTTAATCGAAAAGGACGAACCTACCTTGGAAAAACGACCTTCCAAGGTTCATAAAGTTTCTCCTTAGAATGAGATATGGGAACAATAAACCAGAAGCATCAAAGCATATCTGATACCTTGTATCCTACCCAACCCTTCCTTTCTAAGAAAGTAGCTTTCAAACGATCTAGCTGACTGTGGATTCTAAAAGCTGGTCTATGTAGAGAATTCGACCAAATTTGACACAAAAAACTGCCATGTAAACTTAGGCAGGTGGGGTTTTGAGCCTATAAACTAACTTTTGTAGATAATAGGGACAAATTTAGGCAAACCCGCCAGTGATTTGGGCTTAGAAAACTAGCTAACATCAATTTTAAGAGACCTACAAAACCATCCCCTGTTATGGCTCCCTCGATGCATAACATATAATATAATATATTTCAATACATGTACTTGAGATGAGACGAAGAAGACTAAATGAACCTAAATCTTTAAACTTTAGCAGCAACTTAAGAAATATAAAGTATAGTTTAAGAAAATGAAAACATTAAAAATCGTTACCTAGCATCATTGATAATGAGCTCAAGGCCAGAACAGTAGAACGCTTCTCTGTTCACAACCAAGCATTTCCACAAAAATCAACAACATCTTGGAAGCAACGTTTTCATTTTATTTAAGTTTAGAAAAATTAAAAATAAAAAGCAATAAAATCATAAGTTAATGGAGACGTGCAGTTAGAACTTATCGATATCACACATTACCGCTTTCTTGACGTTCTTGTGCCGTAATAGCTCTCGAGCTATGGAGTCTTCACCGCCTTCCATGATGAAAACACTTTTGATACTGAAATCACACATCGTGACTACAAATGAGAATAATGAGAACCAAGTCTTTGTTGACATTTAAAGGGATACAATTGAGGGATATTGCCAGATACAAATTACTTAATTACTTACTTCGTGTGGAAGAAAAGTGTCAGATGCACCAATAATTTGTGATAGATAAACAAGTCGAGTCCGTGCTTTGCAATAAACTGTCTATAACAAGCGCCTGTCCTCAAAAGCAAGCAATCCTTATTGACGTTCAGAGAAAAGGTTTCTATATAGTATACTAAGTATATTTACCTTGCCGAATGGTTCTGTATCGACCAACATTATAATTGCTCACTCCATTATGAAGAATGCTGCAAAGACAATAATATTCATTATTAAGTGAAAAAAGCATTTGTATCTATACATATCCACATTCGATGTGCAAAAATCAACAGTAAGTTATTACAATTTGATTCCATAGGTTTAGAGATACCAGCGAAGATTGTCTTCAATTTCTTCTTCATATCAAAAGCAGCAGTGTCGTCTGTCTCCGAAAGCATGGTTTTGAATCTCGACACTTCATTGGAAACAACCACCATGGAAATCACATTGTGGTTTGCATTAACCTGTTAACATATGCATCACTATACAAATGTCTGTTTCCATTGATGGAAAATCTATTTGTTGCTGCTTCCCCCATTTTATATGTTGTAAAGCTAAGAGAAGTCAAAAGGAAGCAAGCAAATGCTAGAAATGTTGGAAGCACAAAGTAAGAGCGAAGGGCAAGTTTGAAAGACGATAAAGGTAGAGGGGTACTATAATGGTGGGGAGGGGAACTAAGCCTTATCATAGTATTATTATTTGACTACGACGTGAGAATACATCCGCCATTACATAGAGATTTCTCGAACAACTCCATTCTCTGGTCTTCCATGCGAAGGGTAAAAAGTGAAGACATGCCAATGGTTAATGCTCGCAGATTACTAGGGCTGCATTCTGATTCCATTCTCTGGAAACATATCTATTGGAAACACACTCGTTTTAATGCTTATAGACACTAGGTTGTGGACCACCTTGGAAAATACACTAACTTTCAATACTTGTAGACTATTTTGCTAATGGCATGAACCAACATGTTTAACATTTAATATATTAATGTCTTTGAACCCAATCCAACTATATATATCATCCATACCTTATTATAATGGCGGAATAAGTAAGGATGCTGAAAATTCCAATATTACCCTAATTCACCTCACAGCCAATGTTGGGAAACAAGAATATGACATAATTAAATTGACGAGCATAGTACACGAATTGCACAAGTGTTTGAGGGGTAGAGTTTGTGGGGGGGGGGGGGGGGGGCCGGTTGGGGGGGGGGGGGGGATTAGCTATGGGTTAACGGTGTTGGTTTAAACCTTTTCTGCCACATAATATGCTTGAGCTGCCCGAGATTGCAGCAGACGCCAATGTAGTGAGCACTAGGCAAGACTACGATTGCTAAGCATATTTTGTATGACAAATGGATATCATACTTTAGTTTAGTTTAATAATTATATGTATATAATATTCCTTGGTTACATTACTTTTGTTGGATTTAAGAATTAATTGATTAAGTGTATCATAGTGCTATTGTTTACGAGGAGCATTGTTTCCGAGGAGTATTATAGCATTGTTGATATGAGCGATGCCGCCAGGTCCTAGGGCACAGGAACCCAAGGCAACTTCATCTCCACCAGACCAATAATAACCTTAAAAAATAGACATTTAAGAAAATAAAAAAAATAAAAAAAAATTAAATACTACACAACCTTAGTCTAACTTCCATGTTTTTTTAAAATTACTACAAATTACTCCAAATAATCATCTTAAGTGATTCATATATATCCTTTGTCGAAAACACAATAATCCAAAATGTTTAGACTAGAATATAATACTTAGCCATTAAAAGATAATAAACATGAATATAATAATTAACCTCTAAACTCCATTGCAGTTTTAAATACCAAAAGAATTCATAACCAGACGTTTGCGTGTAAACATGCCCATGCATTTATACATTATTAATGAAGAATTGGAATTTTCAGCCTTCAACATCCAGATCGGACCTTAGAACTTTAAATAGCTATGTCGTCATAGTCTCAAGTGCAGTGCAGGGGTCAGGGTGTGTAAGAAAACCCTTTCAAAATAAATTTAGCTGAACTGTGAAAGCGAGGCGAATTTACAACTCGAAGCACAAGCCGTACTTGAACACGAACCTACAACGAAATCTGACTGTTAAATCACAATAATTTTTTCCACGGCAGAATTTAACCGATTAATTAGTGAATTATCTTAGGAATTTGATTCAATGTAAGAATTTATATTGTCTCAATCCAGTTCAACCATTGGATTTAACTTATAGTATTTAAATGAAAAATTATTCCCTTTCCCTTCAATTTGATCGTTTAAGATCATAATTCTTGTTGTATAACAAAATATGCCTCTAAGGTTAGCTTCAGAATGAAATATAAATACAATACCTTATATTAAAATGTAAATAGGTGAGAAAACTATTTCACTATGATATATTAAAATGTTAATAAATATTACATAGTAATATCTTTTATAAATAAATTACTAATTTATTAAAATGTATTAAAATTTCTTTGAATTATTTGTAATATTTTATATGTAATTATTTGTAATATTTCAATTGTTGTATGTGTATTATCACAACGTTGTATCTTTATAATGAGACAATCCAACATGGAAGTTGGAATGCACACCTAATGACTTTGTCAATTAATTTTTGGTCTTAATTAGTTAATGCATCCAACTTTACAGTAAGGTAGGTTGTTTGGCCATCATTTAGTCACCCCACACAACCTCTCACTATGGGAATGTGTGCATTTTAAATGTCTAGTAATCTTGGTTGGCTATGTTGGCAATATGGCTAATACCAGTATAGATCCATTTTAAACTCGGATATATCAAGCACATAGAGAGATCCAACTTCTTGACATGTAAATATTTTTATCTTAAACTTTTCTCTCTTATTATTTTGTAAGCATGTTGTTATTATTATTATTATTATTGTAACATAACATTATGTGACAATATCTTCCCCATAATCGGATGTAAAGCACCTCACTACTCTCATGCAACAAACACATGGTGAAACTAAGTTTGCATGATGGAATAGTACCCTACCCAAACACTTAGTCTCAATTTCATTACATCATTTACTGGTTTGGTTGGCTGAACTTCAACGCCACTTCATCTTGTAAATAATCAAACGCTTTTAACTTTCAAATTTACAGTGAAACTCCCTTCTACTGAGGGGATGAGGTCCATAAACATTGCTAAGAATTCCCTTGATTGTAGTTCCTACTACCCGGAACTTCATGGATATGGATCTATGTTACGCTATGAATCCAGACAGGGAAATATTTCTGGATCCCACAAGATCCCAAGGCCCCCAGGGATCCTTATAGGATCTATCCCTATAATTTCACATCATTGCCATGACTTCCTTCCTACCTCTAGAATATGTTCTTCAATGCACTTTGTTCCTTTTAATAACATTACAATTGGTCTTTCCTTATGAATATTTTTCTTCAAGATCCGTTTTATTAGGTCTGTTCAACCCCCTCACATTCCAAGTTATAATGTTCATTAAAAAACTTAAGAAAAATTACAGTCCTAAAGAAACCCTAATGGCAGGGTACTGACCTAATTCAAGCAATCGGATCATGACCTATACAATACATGTATAGTTTGATTTCCTCCCCATTTTCTTTCTTGTTTCCAAAAATTTCCTCTTATTGTCTTTCGGGAGGGGGGGGGGGGGGGGGGGATAAAACCCCAAGAGGTTTTAGTTCGTTAGCCTTTATAATGTCTTCTTGTAGCAAGGAAACTTGCTCCTAGGGGACAAATCCTTTATCTTTGCATTCACAATCCTTCTCAATTCCATATATGTCAAGATTCCCTATTTCCATATCCTCCCCTTCTTCTTATGTATCCATCCCTTTCTAGGGAATGACCTGTTCTTCAGTGACCTCTTCCTCCCTTGATGTTTTTTCCATAACTTATTTTTCCTAGCTAGGTTTTCACTCCTTCTCCACAATTGATTCCATGGATTCCATGTTCTCTTCCTATTCCCCCCAAATCATAAATTGATTAGAGACCATATGTAGTTTATGCGTCCCCAGGGACTCATGTCATCATCCTCGTTTCTTAGACTAAACCCTTTAGAATCCTTGGTTGTACACCTCTTTGGTCTGCTTAGGTTGAGGAGGAGAGGTATTCTAAGGGAAATATCTAAATAGATGACTGTAGTTGTGACAACACCTACACTGGAAAGTGATATGATCATAATCCAGTGACTTCCTCCAATCCTCATGATTCCCGTGTAAATTGATAGATCCATATAAACACAAATCCTATCATATGCCTTATACCTATTATCCTTTTTTTTCTCTTATATCTTGATAAATACCCCTATGGAATAACCTATGTCCTCCAAAACTTTTTGATCCTAGTATTCCCTCGGCAAGGAATATAGTCGGATCCACACTGGCGCAAGCCTCATATCTTATTTTTCTAGGTTAAACCTCTCCTTTTAGGATCTTAGAAAAAATACCTACAGAGTAGAAAAAGTAAGGTCCATCATTCATCACTCTGTTCCGATGCTCCAAACTGATGAAGTTTATAGTAAAAAAAATCCTTGGAGCCAAGTTGCAAACCATAGTGCCCTTTTGGTTTCCAGATGGAATTTATCCACCATACTAGGGATTTCTCTGGAGACATGATTCTCACAATTTTTCTTATCAGCACATGATCTTTCATGTATTGAATCTGATCCCTTAAATTCCCAGATTTGATGTGCATCACTGGGACCAAATCAACCCTTAGAAAGTAATGCCCAAGGTGGTGCCCCTCATGGTCCAGAAGCTAGTTTTCCAAATGTTCACTCAAGCTCTCTCCTCCCATTTCATTCAATGAGATCTGAATGTTATCGATCTACATACATGTGGCAGGATCTCTAAGTGGGGCTTAATCCCCACCTCCGAAACTCTCCTCCATGGATCATCGTCAATCCTTCGTCCTTCGAGTTTCGTCGTAATCCTCGTAGTCACTCTCCCCTTAATGTTCAACTCTTTATGTGATGTTCAACATTAACAATCATATTATTAATATTAACAATACATTAAAATTAATACTTAAAAATTTGATATTAAGAATATATTAATATATATTAACATTATAATATAATGTAATCTTGAAATACTAATTACACCTTGATCAATAATAATAATATAAATTTATATTAAAATTTAAAATTTAATTAATAATGTTTTCAAATTGAAATAATAATCATAAAATTTAAAAACTACCCTACCCCTTTCACTCGAAATTTGATTGTTGCACATAAACATTATAATCCAATTTAATTTTGAAATATTACTTGCATTTTGATGAATATTAATATTAATAGTAAAATGCTAAATGTTAAATTAAACTTAATTAATTAATTAATAATTTCAATTAAAATATAGTTTTTTATTTTAAAATCTACTCAAAAACTAAAATAATGACGATGAAATTAAAAAATTATCCATAATATGTCAAAGCGATAAACCGAAGGGTATTACACAAATGAATTTGTCTGTAATGTTATGATGTTTTTATGCCAGTTAAAGTTTCAAAGGTTTATGTTCAAGAACATGGATGTACAATCCCTACAAGATGGTTCATGGCTTGGCCTTTCTACATTGGAAACAAACTAATCATGACATAGGAAAGACATTTTGAAGCGCTAAAAGCAATTTTTGAAGACCCAAGTGAACTAGTTTAAGGGATATAAATAGTAAATGATTTTAAGGGAGGAATATATGTGCACAATGAAAGTAGAATGCACATGAAAACATATAGAAATTTAGAAAGTTTGCATACCCAAATATTCGGCATGTGCTACATTAACACCTTATTGTATACATGTTTTAGCTCGTCATTATCATCATCTTTGAATTAAAAAAAAACTATTGTTTAGACAATCATATCATTTGATAATGTTCTTAACATTGAATGATATTTTTCCAAAATGAATTTAAATTCTCAAAATTTATAAATAAAAACATTTAAAGTATTTAATAAAACTTTAAAGTATTGTAGAAATTTTAATTTTTAATTTTCAATATACTATTATATTATTATGATATTTATTTAAAAAATAAATACAAATTTAGGCCCATCTATGCATATGAAACATTTCTTAGATGTGCATGATGATATTTGTTTAAAAAATAGATACAAATTTAGGTCCATCTACTAGAAACTATATCGATGCATATTAAACATTTCTTAGATGTGCATATTGGCTTTGAGATTGCCAATTCGTTATGTTATGGTTCATGTGGTTGATGTCAAGGTACATTGTGTGTTTATGGTTGTTTATTATTTTAGTCTGTAACGGTGATATAGATTTAATAGAAATAAGTTTGATATTAGTGAGTGAATTTACAAATTATTATTATTATATATTATTTATAATGATAGTTTAGAGGGTATTTGACTTTGTCTCTTTGGTTAGGGATTATATTTATATGCTTCTTGACCTTTTCTAGCTTTGGCATAATGTTAAAAATGTATCCATAAGCATAATGGTTCTCTTTCCTAGCAGCACCCATCTCTTTTTTATTTTAGGGACATGGTAGATATTATTGGCATAAGCTATGAATGGCATGAAATTTGTTTTCTTTCATTGTTGGGATTGTGATTCCTTTGTACTTCTAAAGGGGGCATGTCATTTTCTCCTTCTCTCCTCATAAGGGAGGATTGTTGTTTGGAATGGTTTTTTTGTTTTTTCCAAAATTATAATAATTTTTCTTTTCTAGAGAGAGTCGCAGTTACTTCACCCTTTACTTCACGAAAAAAAAAGGAAAAATCTCCCTTTCTTACATATGTCGTTGGGCATATATGATCCTTCTTGTTTAGACCTATTCTTTTTGAAAAAAAATACTTTCACTAGTAAAATTGTCAAACACAAGCCTTAAGTGAATAATGCCAAAGGAGTTTATTTCAACTCTTAGTGGGTGGCTGTCTCGTTGATTTGAATTTTACCCTATATAATTTTGAATATTTTCTTTACAATTCTCAAAATCTCATCCTATGAAGTGATTCTATCCACCATAATCCTAAAGGATGTTTCATTGCATATTTTTATATATTTAATGATAAATGGGTATTGTTTTCTATCCACCATAATCCTAAAGGATGTTTCATTGTATATTTTTCTATATTTAACGATAAATGGGTATCGTCTAATGACCCTTGATTTTGTTGCACAACTAACGTATTTGTGTATCCTTCGAAAAAAACCTTTGATTTTTTGACAAATTACATTGCTTCTATGTTATTTTATCTGAGGATTTCAAACCCCACTGTTCATTTTTTAAACAAGGATTCCCTCCAGAGAATTTGGAGGTATATTTGCACTATCTTTGGTGGACTTGTTTCAATCCCACAATGAGTATTTTAAAACAAATTTATGTGTTCAGAAGAATTTCTATGGATATGTATTTGAGCACAAGATTTTTAGAGAATGCTTTTGGATGTGGATGGTGTTTTATTTTTGAAATTTAGCCTTGTATTATGTTCATGTTAATAAAATATTATATTATTGAGGAATTAAGCCTAACTAAACTCATGCTTCCATTGTATTGGAAGTTCTATAGACTCTTGGGCATATAATTATTATAGTTGTGAGGCATGGGATCAACATCAATTTGCCAATGTTTGAAGGGATGTCCAAGTTTCAGAGCTATCTTGATCAGTTCAAACCATTCCCACAGATAACCATGAGTTGAATTAATGAAGCATGGACCCATAGCTACCTCCTCCCACGACATCATGGATTGAAGCCCCCCCATCATGTCAACTATCACCTCCCTAACACCACATCTAGCCACATCTAGGTGTAAATGTTAATGAAGTTCTATGAAAGAAAACAAATGAATTACAAACAAACATATTTTTACACTAATCATCTAACCATCATGTTGTCTCAAGCATGTTTCTAAGGTTTGTTTTTCAAAGTTATGGACAAACATACTAGAAAGAATCGCATTATTACATCATAGAATACATCATAAAATGGTTGCAACATTGTCAACAAACTATTGCTTCACAATATTCAAATAGATATTGTGATGGCATAAGGTATCTTCTCCCAACTCAAAATAATGTAGAACAAGTTAAGATAATGCATTCTCTCAAACTTTACATTCCATTGAAACTATTTTTTTTGGTTGAACTTGTTCATTCAAAATAAACTGTTCCAATTCTCTCCCACTCTCTGGCAATAATAATGTATAATTTTCATTATGTACCAATGTAAAACAATAATAATGTATAATTTTCATTCTGTACCAATCTAAATCACATTTTTCGTTGTATACCAATGTCAAACATGAACACAGTACAAATGTGCTTGACAGCCTAGAAGTTAAGGAGAAACTAATCTAATTATTTTCAATACTACCCATTCCAATACGTTACCACACTCAATTACAAACGTTTCACACATTGTAATGTTTGTGGGCAACCGTCCATAGAACATAATTCTCGTACTGTCTTCAAAACCATTCGGAATGTGAGCATTCAAGGTCTGGTTGGACGCATTAAAACTCTCTAAACTTAGAAGAGTGCATTATTCAAACTCATTATACTGATGGGTCCATTCCCTACACCGAGCTTTGAGTCTTGCGAACACCATTCATGATTTATATGAGATAGGAGAAACATTTTGCTATCTGGTGGTCATCAAAACGGTATGTTGCGCCACAACAACCTCTGTGACGGTCACGCAAATGGTGAGTCCGGATTCAGCAAGGAACAGTCCAATGTTGAGGTTTCTCACGGTGAGCAGCTTTGAATGCGCGTTGAATATAGCGGTCTCAGACGTTGCTGCCCACCAGTTAACTCGATAGCCATACGTGTCGGTCTTATAATGGAATGATAACATCGGTCCTATTGTGCTCGGATGGTTGTTTAGCTGTTTGGAATCACACTTTCTACCTCTGTTGTTTAGCGATAATCGCCATACTGCGACCAATTTTTCTCCGAATTGTTGAAGTGGTCGCTTTGTTACACTCTATATTTGATGGTTAGATTGGCACAATTATACTAATTCTAGAGTTGGGGAGAACCCATTTAATTTGATTTAGTTGTCCAATTGTATATAAAAAATATTGAAATTTTATAGAAATAGGTTTATATTAGTTAGTGAAATTGTAAATTATTATTATATATTATTTAGGAGTTGTCTAGTTAGGGGACGATTTTGACTTTTCGTCTTATTTTCAGCCTGAATCTGGTGAATTTAACTCACAAAATCTTGTAATTTTTGTTGTTTGTTGGGTCATTTAAGTGCAGAAATGAAATCAAGTGACAGGAAAACCCCAAGCACCCACACTCTCTATGATCTAGCAATGTTTTTGTAGGTTTTGAAAATTCCCTGAAAATTCATAGCGAGAAACACTTAAAAACCAGCCGAAAATAGAAGGAAAATCGTCCCCCTAGTTAGACAACTTGTATTATTTATAATGATCGTTTTGAGAGTATTTTATTTTGTCTTTTTTATCACGGATTTTCCCTTGATGCCTCTTGACTTTTCCTAAAATGTATTAAAAACACAATGGTTCTCTTACCCACTTCACCCCCTTCTTTCTGATTTTAGGAGCATGGTCTATTATTAGAATAATCTTTTAATGGTATGACATATCTTTTCATGAGCTTGGTGGGTTTTTTATTCCTTTCTTCCGTGGGGGGTGGTTCCTTCTCTCTTCAAAGGGGAAAATTGTTGTTTGGAAGGTTTACAAACCTCAAAATCCTATCCTCCCACGTTATTATATTCATTCTAATCCTAAGATATTTTTCATTGTATATTTTTCTATATTTAATGATATATGTGTATTCTATAATGACTCTTGATTTTGGTGTTACAGTAACTTATGCATGTATCCTTCGAAGAAAACCTTTTATCTTTTGACAAATGACATTGTTTCTATTCTATTTTGTGTGAGGATTTCAAACACCCCTCTTTATTTCAAACCAAGGATTCCCTCTAAGAAATTTGGGAGCATCTTTGAAGGACTTATATTTGAATCCCCTCGATGACTATTTTCAAACAAATTTATGTGTTCACAAGAATTTCTATTGAGATTTATTTCCAGGCCCAATATTTTTAGAGAATGATTTTGGATGTGGATTATGTTTTATTTATGTAATTTAACTTGTATTATATTCATGTAGATAAAATATTACATTATTGAGGAATTGTTCATCCTCTTGGGAAGGAAGGTCTAAGGTTTACTTTGAGAGATAACAAAATTAGACTAATTTTGGTTGGGATATTTAAGGGTATTCCATCTACATATCCTTTGTCCCCTTTCCTTGATTCTTTTATTCTCCTTAGACAACTATAGTATTAAGCTCATAATGCATTCTAATTAGCACAATGTTCTTTGTTTCCATTAAGTCTAGCTTCCTCAAAATATATACATCAATTTAAGATTATGTTTCTTACATTACTTCAGTAATTAGTGATTTGACCAACCAATAAATGTTTGTCTTCCTGAAAAACTTGTTATCTTAGCTTCTAGTAAATCCAATGTTGGGAATCCACTATAAGGATTCATTTTGACTTGTTTCAAGGATTCCATTCCTCTTGTGGAAATTGTATTCTTCTATAATTTGTTGATCTCTAGTATTACATATTAGTTACGACGTCCTCCTCTTTGATATCCATATCTAATTTCATATCTATTGTGAGAGGGCACGAAGTTCTTACCTTTGTGTCCTCAAACTCCCATTGCCTATTATAAAATGATATCTTCCAATTAGAGATCCAAACTAACCTCTTCTTCTTGGTAAATATTATGGAAATGAAGTTGGTGTTTCTCGGTTTGATGCACAACTTGAGGAAGTATGGAATTGAAGAGGCCAAAATAAATTTCTTTTGGAACTTAAGATCCTAGAAGGTATAATTTCCACCTCTCAAACTAGGATATGGATGATCCACCTTCAAAACTACACACTAGCTCACCTAGAGAATAAAATAACCTTCCCAACAAACACAGAGGAGATTTCAAGAAGAAAAAAATATATAGTTGAGTCAAATAAAGGAGGAAATGTCAGCCTTTTGAGCACATTTTAACTTTCATCTTAATCCATTAGGCCATACTAAACCCATGCTTACCCTGTCTTGAATGTTCTATAGGATCTTGGTCATAGAATGATTATAGTTGTGAGGCATGAGCTTAATACCAATGTGCTAGTGTTTGTAAGGATATCCAAGTTTGGGAGCTATCATGATCAGTTCAAACCAATCCAATAGATTGCCATGAGTCGAAGTAATGGAGAAGGGGCCCATATATACCTCCCACCACATCAGGGATTGAAGGCCCCCTATCATGTCAACTATTACTTCCCTAACACCCCATGAGGAATTGGATGTTAATGATGTTATATGAAAGAAAAAAAATTAATTACAAACAAGCTTATTTCACAATCGTCATCTAACCATCATGTTGTCCTAAGCATGTTTATAATGTTTGTATTTGAAAGTCATTAACTAATAGACTAGAGAGAATCACATTGCTACATAATATAATGTAGTTTACAAAATTGTCAACAATTATTGCTTCAAAATATTCAAATAGAGATTGTGATGGCACAAGTTACCTTCTCCCAATTCAAAATAATGAAAATCAAGTTGAGGTTATATGTTCTCTTAAAGAGACGATGATTAGAAATTAATCAACTAGAAAGTGAAAAAAACCATTGGAGATATATAGCCCTTTATATAAAATTATTCCCTATCAAATTAAAGTGTATCTCAATGAAAATGAAGTTATTTCTTAATTTTCAATGATTATTCAAAAAAACATTTTTTAATTTTTATTTATTTTTTAAAATTATGTTTAGTTTTAAATAATTGACTAATAAGTTTAGATAAGGGGGTAGAAACAACCCAAACAAAAGACCATATTTGAAGTGTAATTATTGTGGGAGGAATGTAGATGAAGTAAATCAATGTTGGTCCCCTTGGGACTTCATCAAAGAAAAACATCACAAGAAGAAAGAAGACAAGAGTAAGATCAAAGAGGATGGTAAAGCTCTTGAATCTGCTCATTGTATCGTTGCACAGTGTAATCTTGGAATAAATGAAATCACAAATTTTTCACCTTGTAAATATTGTTTGTTGTTTGATACTGGTGCAACCTCCCACATGACAATTAGAAAAGACTGTTTTCAAGAACTTAATAACATTTATTATATGACTCCAATAAGTCATTCTCAAAACCAAGAGGATCTTATTCATGAGTGTTAGTTTGTTTTATCAAGTTTTTAGTTTGTTCTCATCGAGTAAATCCATGTTTGAATCTGGGATGATGAGGGGCTAGTCCAAAAAGAAGGATTACAAGGCGATGGGAAGAATTGTAAAGGTATGTTGGCATTCTCATAAAAATGCATCTTAGACTATTAAATAATTGTACAAATATGGCTTGTATTGATTTTGTATATATTTGTGGAGGTTGAATGATTTGGAACTACAGGTACTTATAGACAAACTTAAAAATGGATGATTTGTGATGAAGGGAGGTATGTTGTTTCCAATTTCATTCTGGATTATGTTCATGTAATGTATTTCATGCCATATTATTTTCATGTTATGTATTTCATTCCATATTATGTTCATTTTACTTTGAATTTCACAACTCATGTACAGTTACACACCCATGAAAGTAGAAGTGATTTTCCCCAAAATCAAATATGTAGTAGGCATAGAATATTTGAAACCAATCTATGAGGGTAGTCATCCAAAATGTACCAATTCTTAATGCTTGAAAACCTCAAAGGTGTTAGAAAATATTTTATTGTTTATGGTTATGTTAAGATGCCAATTCTAAATTCTTGAAATGTGGCAGAAATATAATACATAACATGGTATCTTTAAGATTTGCATAAAGTTCACTCACATTGTTTTGAATTCTTTGATCCTATATACTTATTTGATTATTGTCCATGTATGTTACACCAAAATCTCTCCCACATGTGTTGATCCTTGTTGTTTACTAGCCTTGTGACCTAAAAAATATAGGATTTACCCTAGGTACCATCCTTGAAGTGAGGGTAAGTACTTGATGGTTTTATGGAGCATTGTAACTTGGGTAAGGAATAATGCATTTTTAAATGCTAGAATAACGACTTGTTCTTTCATAAAATCCCATAGAAAGAGGGGAACTTGTGTTTCCTCCTTCCATCATAGGAATGATGGGAAAAGAAATTATTTCATCCATGGACTAAATTGTGGGACAAGAGAAGAAGTAGATATCCATCTTGGAAAGCAATTGATTGGTCTCATATACTTCAACCATTGTTTGGCCCACTTTTACATCAATATGTCATATAATTTTGGATGATTGTTTGTTGAAGGTTTAGGCTAAACTTAGATGTCTATGGACACATTTGGAAGAATTATAAATGGTCTTATCATAATCCATTTATGGAAATCGAATCAAATAACTATATGATAAGATTCAACCAACTTATTCAAAGGCAAATCATCTTAATAAGAAGTGGAATGTTCAATATCACAAAACAAGGTGACTTGTGAGATTTCAAGACATCTGGAAGTCCCATTATTCTATTTATACTAAGTACTTGGGTGGTTGTTTTTTCATAACAGTTTATCAATAATCTAGAAGTTCCATACTTCTATTGCTATTTAGTACTTGGTTGGATGGTTCTTCATAAAAAAATAGCAATAATTTGGAAGCCTCATACCTATATTACTACTAAGTACTTGGGTGGATGGTTCTTCATAGTTCATAATAGTTTAGTAGTAAGGTTCAATTACAAAATACAAACAATGTGGTTTAGCAAAAACTTTAAAAAATGAAGCAGGTAATGTGGAGTTGTGAAATTTCCAAAACATTTTGAGCTTGAGTTTATGTTGAGTACAATGCTCTCTTTTTCTTACACATTCTGTAGAAAGAGAAGAGCACATAAATCATATTAAAAAAAAAATTCATAAATAATAAAAGTTCGTCTCCTGGAGTGATTGGAATGAAATTAAGACTTCCAGTATTGAATTTGACCTCTATTTTAGGCATAATATACCTGGGGTTATTTATATATATTTACTTCTATAGAACATGGTTATACCCTTTACTCAGGACCAGAGTTGGAATGACAAAATTGTTCTATTAAGGTACTTGGACTAGATTTTAGTGTAGCTACAATCAATTTCAAACACAACTTGAAAATCAATTGTTTAGCAATTTACAAAAATAAATTATGATGAAGAAATTGATAGATATACCTAATAATTTAGATGGCTTGGAAGAGGTATCAATATATTTTTACCCATGCAATAATGGTCCACTAAAATATCTATGTCGAGTTTGTCTTTTATTCCTTTCCTTGCAAAATTTCCAAAATATTTTGTCCCCAATGGAAAATGATATATACAAGCATCACATAAATAAAACCATGCATCATGTCTCCATTAAATGATCAATAATAATTTTCTTGAAACAACACGATAGAAAAATAGAAGTTCTAACACTATCAACATCCCTGAGCGTGCTGGAATTGATGCTAAAGTAAATATATGTAGACATCTTCATATTTTCTTTTAATCATATGCACTATAAAACAAAAAAATGCTTAGGAAAATTACAATATGGAAGACACTTGCTACACATAACCAAATACAAAAAGATAGTATGATAAACTAACATAGGGAAAATGTAGGTATGGAGAATAGCTCCTTAGAATACTTGTAGTGAGTTACACAATAAATCTTAAGATATTGGGAAAATAACTTTCAAATAATAACACAAATACATCCATATACTTAGCGCCAGCAGGATCATGACATCCTCCATTTAGTATTGAGGATAGACTCATTTTGTTTTAACATTTTTAGCGATATTCCTTTTCATGTACCTTATACATCTAACTTCTTAGATATTTGAATAAGAATACTGAAAAACAAGAGAAAAATTAGGAACTAAGTTCCATGGCCTTCAAAATATGAGAATTCATTTCCAAAGGTCACATTATCAACCATTTATTGCCCCAATATAAGGAAATTTTCTCTTCTGATCATGGTAAGCTCTACACCCTATCTGGATTGAATTTATAGTGTTTGAAGCTAGTTGTGGATGATAATGATATTAGGGAATGAAGTATTCTTTAGAGGTGTATTGTGTATCACCTAGATATGAATGCGATCCAATCAACAATCCCAAGTTGCTTCCCACTGGAAAAAAGCATCCATGCATTGGATCTACAAGTTTCTCCTACTATGGAAACAATGCAAAGTGCTAACGTGGTAGTTGAATGCCTTCAAGAAATCCAAAAAGAAAACAATGATGGAAAGTACCCAGTTATCTTATCTGGTTAACATAAAACAACAAGAATAGTCTATCAATTTGGTAGATTTACCCATGTTGAAAAATTCTTTATGTTGAGGTTAGAATTAGTTTCTCATGTACAACCCATTTCTTGATTTCCATGGCTTTGTTACCTTTTGTTTCAAATCATGTTCTCGTGATACATTTTTATTTATAATTTTTTTTTAAAACTACTATGACTCGTTGCATTTTCAACGACATAAATCCTATATCTAACGAGTCTTTCATACCATCGATGGAAACATCCTTGGATTTTTGTGTATTTGTTTGTCGGTACTACATCGTATTTTCGATGTCATATGTGTCAGTTAACCAATAGTTTGGGTGGATTATGGTGTCAGTTAACCTTACACTTATGTCGTCAGTTAATAGATAGTTTGGATGGATTAAGATGTCAGTTAACCTATAGTTTGGGTGGACTATGGGTCAATTGAAAAAAACTTTTACCGTCACATTTCCGATGAAATTCTTGTAAATTAAAGTCGGTTAATCGATTCTCTATGTGTCGCACATTCGATGAAATATCGTTACATTACCTGTTGTTTATGCAACTAACTGTTGTCATATTTATGATGTACTGTTGGGGTTGTCTAATATCCGATGCAACTATATTGACGTTTAAAAACAGTCCACCTTGTCGGATGTTAGATGGAGTCTTATCAAAATTCATACAAATATGTCATTGGATTTTGGTTTCAAATTTACTTGTGACTCAAGTAGTATAAGGTGGATGAATTCAAGCTTATTGGGTACTCTGATTTAGACTTTGGTGGTGAAAAAGAGACAAGAGTATCTACTTCTATATACAAAATAAGCCTTGGATCATAAAATCTCTCCTGGAGATCATGCAAACAATTAGTTTCTGTAGATTCGACAATAGAGACAGAATATGTGGCTGATGCAAAAGCAATGAAAGAGATTGTGTGCTCAAGAATATACTTGAATATTTTCACGAGAAACAAGATAAATACACTCCCTTATTGATCGAAAACACTTATGAAATCAAGTTGTCCAAGTATCCCTGATTTCATAATTGAACCAAGCACAACAACATGAAGTAATATTTCATTTGACATCATGTAGAGGCCAAGACAGTTCATCTATGACATTGTTCCACAAATAAGAAAATTGGAGAAATATTCACCAAAGCACTTGGATGAGAAAATTCTGAAAGGTTTAGAAACATACTCAGACTTACAAACACCCCTTTGAATTAAGGGGGGGATGTTGGAAACCTAATCCTATGGGATTATGGTTCCATAATTAATTTTGTACATGTTGTAGTTACTTGTCAGTTTAAAAAGTAGAATATGAAAAGTCTCCTTGAACTCGAACGAATATCTTGGAAAGTGAATCCAAAGAGTCACCTCCTCATGTAAAAATAACATATTTTGATCAATAAAAAATTAATTCAAGAGTTATCTTCTCTGATAGTTAGCAATAAATGAACATTTCTAAAGATGTAAATTAATTGGTTGTGATCTTCCTCATATTGTATCCCTCACAAAAACTCACTTTATAACCTCACATTTGGGAGGAATAGGAAGGAATGAAGCACAAATCCATGGCATATCATGTGTGGGATGCACCTTCCTATACAACTATAGCTCTCAGGCTATAGTGGGGTAACCTAAATATTTTTAAAGGTAGGTTTTCTCATTTGTCACCAAAGAATGTGACCTATTTATCTATCAAGTGAAGAATGTGACATATTTATCTATCAAGATCTGACTATATTTACAAAAAAACAAGTGATGCATGTATTTATCCTCTGTTGTTTATTAAATAAAATGTAAAAATATTGTATTGTGGTTCTTTTTTTGGGGGGTGGGTGGGGTAACTAGGATTCCAATCAACAAGGGGATTCAAAATGTTTCATCTATACAAACGATCATCTACACCATGGGCATCATAATATAGTTATGCATTAATAAATAATTTTGGAAAAATGAACAAGTATGAGCTTATGAGTAGTGAAAACTCTACACTCTCTTCACATACATTTATTAGACAACAAACCAAATGGGACACATGTACATATATACATTGTCTTATTCTAAAAAATGGAAGGAAACAAGCATAACTTTCCCAGAAATTGCATTGATCGAGCAAGTGGTGGATTACATTGATCCATACTTTACAACAAAATTAACAAAATGACTATGATCGAGATCATGAGAGATTACTATATAATATTTTTCATGGGCCTCTTGCTTTCTTTCACATGAAACATATATCTAGATATTTCTTTGAAAAAGAAAGAGAAAGAAACAAGAGAATGAGAAGACAACTTATGTTACTTCTACGAAAATTGTGGTGTTCTAGGAAAATATTTAATCTCTAACGACCTCTTGCCTTTCCAACCCCTTTGTTGTTGATATGAAGATCATTGATCAACCTCTTTTGAAAATGAGAAACATATCTCTATTATAGTATACTATATGAAAAAACATGAGACCAAAAGATTAAATAATAATATCTTTTCTCCTCCTCCAATGAGCATTTTTTTTTCCTTTTGTCAAATTTAGCTAGAGAAGTACAATTATTTATGTAACACTTCATAATTGGAGGGTTAGATGAATATATTCCCTTAAATTTGAGATTAATGCTATCCCTTTAAATTTGATTAATGGGTACCCACCATGCCATAAGTTAATAACTTGACGCTCACACCATATGCCTTAATTTTCATTCCATCTCGCAAGTGGATTAAGGTTAGGTTCGGCGTAGAGGTCCTTTCCACCTCACTTCGTTTATAGAAAATACCAATGGTTGATTTAGGTTTGTCGACTCATCCATCCACCATTCATAGGGTTGGAATTTTATCCCCTCCATCTTTTTCCAAACCATGCATGTTATTAGATTCGTCGTATCATCAAGGAGGAACCACATATTCCCATTGGTGGAATTATTCTTTAACTATTGGGAAGAGAATTATGATATCATCCTCCTCTATTGATCAGATTTGAGTGAGAAGGGCCTTCCATTTCACACCTTTTTCAACTTAGTTTTTATTCCTTCTTTCAGCCAAAATTTATGAAATTGGACGATGGAATCTAGCACCATGCCTTCATAATATCACACACCTACTAGTGGAACTTTTTTGGGAACTGGAACCATGCTTCTAAATCGTTGAAATATGCAATTTCATGTATTATGCAATTGTGAGGAAGAGGAAGAGGAATAAAGATGCATATTTATATATATTATTGCAATATTTTTTTTCCACTTCATGGGCTTAAATTATGTTTATTCCTTATCCTTATAGACAACAAAATATCCCATGGAGTAATTTGTCAATTGTGAATTGTGTTGGAAGAATTTTGCAGTTGCAAATCGATGGAAAGTTCCTCTCAAAAAAATACATCTATGAAATTTCTCACTATAATGCGCTCCAACCCATAAAAAAAACATGAATAATCCCCATGCATGGACTTAAAAAAACCTATCTCAATTCTACCTTCCCTTTAAAAAAGCATGAATGATCCCCATGCATGGACTTAAAAAAACCTATCTCAATTCTACCTTTGGGGTATCAGACAAATGGCCATTACTCATAACGTTATTTCACTTTCATGGTTTATATGTGGAAAAATTATGTGTCACATGTATCTTCCATCATTATCATCAACATCCTAAAAATTATCATCGATTGGAAAACTAGAGAAAGAGAAGTATCCATTGAAAGTTTGCATGGAAAATTTGGCCAAAAACCATTAAAATTGTGTCTCACTATGGTTTTTTAGGTTCTTGCTGCTATATCTCTTGCATACGGAATGTAAATAAGAATAATAATAAAAACAAGTGAATAGAAAGAAAAAAGGGGTTTCCAATGACTCGTTGTACAATATCATTTGATGTCCTTTTGATACATTTCATAGAGCAAAAATAAAAACTTGGCATCCTTTTAGGAAAACTTTAGTATTGTTCTTTTATACTTCCACAAATTGAAATTGAATTCTAACAACTCCATGATGATCTATACCTTTATAATCATATATATTTCAATTTATTCCCTCATATGGATCACTATTCATGTATGTAGTTTGGCCTACAATGGGTCCCACCCTATTTTCATACATTTAGAATTTGATTCTATCATCTCCAGCATGATCAATGACCTCAAAAAAATGCCTAATCCATTCATTTCACCTAAATTACTCTTTCATATCAAGTTTCACGTAGGGTAGGTCCCACAAGTGGAAATGCTTTTTTGTACTTATATGGCCCTCAATTGAATTATATCGATTTCATGATAATCAATTACCAAAATATACATGTTCAATTATCTTCCCACTCCCACATTCAATATATCATTTGATAACTTGTAAAACTTGGCCCCATGAGAAAAATATCTTTTGGGACATGAACCTTTTTAGGTAACAACGTCAACTTCTTGTGTGGCATGGATCTTCCCGCGAGGTGCCAAGAATTTGAAAAAATATATATAGGATTAATAGGTTGATTCCTCATCCATTGGGATATGGATTCAATCCCTCTCTCCTTCTTTCCGCACTATGGCTACAAAAAAAAAATAGATTCCACAAAAAATAAAAGGAAATGATGGAAACTAAGGAAAAATAAAAATGTTTACCCACCTACCCTAACTAGCAAAGGACAAAATTAAGTAAAATGATAACGCTAGTGTAGCAATGCAAGTAACTTACGAAGGTTGTAATACTTGGTAACATACATGGTGATTGTGAAATTCATGCCAGTAGGGTTTGGTAAATATAAAAACATAGTAACAAATTCACAATTCTTACAAAATCCACCCAAGAGGAAAAAACACTACTTGGGGCACAACCAAACTCAGAAAAATAATTAGGAGTATTAGAAATTTAATGAAGAGGGGTGAAAAAGGTAGTGTTATATTTTTATCATTTAAGGAATATGATATTAGGATCTTGTCTGAGAGAATAACATGTACAACAAAAATCACAAGAGACAAGAGACACAAAGAATTTTCCTCAGGGAAACCATAAAGGAGGAAACCTTGCAACTTCCTCAGAGATAGAATGAGCACCAATAGCAGTAGTAAAACCCAAAGAGAGAAAATATAATCTCCAACATTTGTTCTCTCTCTCTCTCTCTCACTTGAGAGAGCTTCTCCTCTCTCACTCATGCACCCCAGTGAGTGAGTGTGTGTGTGATAAATAGAGAGGCTCACTCTCTATGTATATTATTTCATTCACTTAATGTCCACTCCAACAAGTTGGCCTCACTTAACAATTACTTACTAGGGACTACATCTATAAAAGATTCTAATAACCCTAGCGCCCCACAACTATGGGTACTCTTCCCTTCGATCAACAAGGAGGTTTAATCTTGACTCAATTTTGGGGACTATTGCCCCGACTTACAATGGAGGGTTAACCTCAATGAATTTACATGACTTGTTTACATTATTGATTCTCCCGATAGGAACATCGAGGTATGAAATGACTGAATTACATTACAAATACTTCCCGAAATAAACATCGAGGTACATTACATAAGATATACAAGTGAATACATTCCGAAGTTACAAATGCATCAACACTCCCTCTTAACTAGGAAGGTATTTTATCAACACAATTTATCACAAGTCTTCTTCTCTGTATGATTTGGATCATCATCAAGTCATCTTCATCTTCAAGTCATCTTCATTGTCAAGTCATCTTCATCAAGTTTGGATCATCACTTGATCTGGGGTATCACTGGATCATCATCAAGTCTAGATCATCACTTGATCTAGTTCATCATCAAACCTGGATCATAATCATCATCACTGCTTCCGCTATCTCAATCAAATGGTGCTATCTCTTCATTCTTCTTGTCAAAGGAAGTTCTATAGAGCCAACCCCTTTTTCATGATGGTTGTAGGCCTAGCCTCCAGGTAGGTCTCCATCTTCTTGAGCACTTATATCTGACCATGAGAGGAACACATCCAAGAACCATGTCAGAATGGCTTGCCCAACACTTACATCTTTCATCCTCAAAGAATGGCTCTCGGCTCTAGGCTGAGTGTCAGTCCTAGACTGAAAAAAATTCTTGGTAACTAACTAGGTGCCTCCATTCTCCCATAGAATGGCCTCTCAGCACTAAGCTGAGCTTCATTCCCAGACTAAATCAATTTCCTGGTAACTAACCAGGTGCTTCCATTCTCCTAGAGAATGGCTTCTCAGCACTAAGTTGAGCTTCAGTCCCAGACCGAATAAAATTTCTTGGTAACTTACCAAGCGCCTCCATTCTCGCAGAGAATGGCTTCTCAGCACTAAGTTGAGATTTAGTCCCGGACTGAATCAAATTTCCTGGTAACTAACCAGGTGCCTCCATTCTCCCAGAGAATGGCTTCTCAGCAGTAAGATGAGCTTCAGTCTCAGAATGAATCAATTTCCTGGTAATTGACCAGGTGCCTCCATTCTCCCAGAGAATGGCTTCTCAGCACTAAGCTAAGCTTCAGTCCCAGACTGAATCAATTTCCTGGTAACTAGTCAGGTTACTCCATTCTCCCAGAGAATGGATTCTCAAAACTAAGGTAAGATTCAGTCCCAGACTGAATCAATTTCTTGGTAACTGACCAGGTGCCTCCATTCTCCCAGATAATGGCCTTCAGCACTTATATCTACTGGCATGGTAGGACACACCATCTACCATCCAGAGAAAGGCTCTGAACTTATATATGATCATGTGGGAGCCAATCCCACAGTCATATCAAAATGGCTCTGCACTTATATCTAATCGTGTGGGAGACAATCGCACAGTCATAACATAATGGCTCTGCACTTACCTCTGACCATGGAAGGAACCAATCCTATCACCACGCCAGAAGAGATGCACTTATATCTGACCATGGGAGTCCTCGCCTACCACCATGTCAGAATGGCTCACGAACTCATCACTTCCTCTTAGAAGGAATCTCAATCTGTAGAACGCCAAGCTTCTCCCTGAAGTACTCAAACTTCACTCTCGCAAATTCTAGCATATAATCACATCAGAGCTAATTACATCCAAGGATAACATGCGAGCTTTTCCAGGACCGATTACATCCAAGGACAACCTACAGGATCATTTACATATGAGCCACCTACGAGCTTCGCCAGGATTTTATGTTCAAATAACCTGTCTCACAAGCTATGCTAGAACTCCCTCTTTCCAAAGATCTCGATCTAGATCACAAAATGGAGCTTCACTGCTCCTCTCTCCATCATACAAATATGCAATTCAAATCAATCAAATAAAATAGTAGTTTTCAAAAGAAACATGCTACGTGCCAAATAGCAAGTGGCAACATATTTTTCCTCGGCTGTACTCAGTGCCATGTAGGACTCCATCCTTCCAAACTAAGAGATTACACCTGATCTCATATTGAAGTAGCACCTTGAAATTTTCTTCCTATCAATGGCACTGCCTGCCCAATACAAATCCACATAACCTTCCAGGTTAATCTTCTGATTCGTATAATACTTGAGCCCATACTCAAGTGTACCCTTCAGGTACCTCACTACATGCATTGCAACCATTAGGTCAACATGTCTCAATGTGTTCATAGCAAGTAAAATATATTGTCTCATATTCCTCAGGTACATCAAGGAACAAATCATCTAACAATACATCATGGCATCAACCATCTCTGATCAAGAAACACTCAATATCTTTAGGTTCGATGCCATAGGTGTGGTCATGGCCTTCCAGTCCATCATCCTGAATCTCTTCAGGATCTCTACTGCATACTTCCCTTTCCCAAGGGATATTCCATCGTCATTCTGTCACACCTCCATGCCTAGAAGGTAATGCATCATATCCAATTCCTTCATCTTGAACTCGGCAGTAAGTCTCCTTCTTGCAACTTTAATGAGTTCCTCTTTTCTGTCAGCAACAAGTCATCGACATATAACAGGAGCATCACTGGTATTCCACCTTCCCTTTCTTCTTGGCTACTTCTTCATAGCTGTAAGGCTTTACATCAATGATGTCACTCAACAGTTTCACATAACTGGAGTGTATCTGAGTCCTCTTTCTTTCTTTGAACGTACCGTCATATTATTCTTCATCTTGGATTCTTTCTTGAACTGTCATCACTTGTTCTTCAAAACAAGTCTCATCCTTCTTTTCTTGTAGGTGATTGTATGCGATCTTTCCTACAAGTTAAATGCATTTGTATGGTTAGAAACATTTCATAAGGCATATTCATAATGAAAAATTCTTATGCATAAATATATGATTATGCAACTATTTTAGCCAATACAACATTCATCCATATCACACGAAAACTTTCTAGATGACTTCCATCTCTACCAAGACAACATTGAGATTATGCACTAATCCAATATGCCATCAAAGAGGTTTCATTCTAGATAAGTAGCAATGGAGAGTTGTATAGCACCATGAGCTACTTACCCATCACATGCATATTAGTAGTATACTATCATTAATGAAAAAATTGTATCATGCATAATACATCAACTGAATATAAACAAAAATAATATCATGAAATGACAATTGAATACTTATCTTTATTTGTTCCATGGATAGACTCCTTTTTGAGCCTTCATCTTCATCATCTCCTTCATTCATAACAACATAATTTCTTATCCAAATGCTAATATGGATAAGAGGTTCTTCAAGAGTTGAGTCCTTCATATTCCTCATCGTTTGAGGGATCTTCTTTGGATGGTGAGAGCTTGATCTTCAGTGGCTCCCATCTTCTTTTCTATTATTATCAGTCGAGCTTCTTCTTGTATGCACTCTTCCCAGAGTCTACTGAAAGTAATCACTTCCTTCTGGCACACATTCCTAGAATGAATGAATCCCATGATCCCGAGAGGCCATTCAAGGTGGTTATCACAACATCTGCATTCTCTACTTCTTCATCCACTGCTTAAAGTTGTTATTTGATTTGAGAGACCCTTGTAAAGAATGACTGTATGGTCTCAAAATTCTGGATCTTCACATTCTTCAACTGGTTTCTCTAAGTCATATTCTAATTTATGTTCTTCCCTTAAAATAGCTTGGTCAAGGAATTGAACATCTCTTTCGGTGTCTTTAGGGAAGACACTTGTGGTATAAGGTGATCCAATATTGAATCGGCAACGATCTTCTTGGCCTTGACCAATTTCTTCTCATGTAAGGATTTTATCTTTATCTCCCTCTGGAACTAGAACCTCTCCACTTATGTAGGTGTCCAATTCATTTTCTTCAAGAAAACTTAATGTTGAAGGCATACTTCATGACTTTTCATAGAAGGAGGTGGATCCTGGCCCTCCATCTTTGCTCATCACAATCCAGATCGTTGTATGAAACTCTTAGGTTTTTTATGTTGATATTTGGTAATTACCTTGTCCTATAGGTTTTTATGCACTGTATCCCTATGGTGGTTGCTTGATGGTTTCATTCTGGATTTCCTTGTTGCACGGTTGTTCTTTGTTTTCTTCTGAATTGCCTCCCGGTATGACTGCTAGAGATCGTCTTTGTTAGCAAATAATTATGTTGTGCTATAATTATTTTTATCAGCAATTTTCAAACTTTGCTCAGTCTTATCTATTTCAATTTCTATGTGGTAAGGGGTAATGCTCTAGGTGTAATTTCCTTCTGTATTTGATGGACGATCTTTTTAGGATGACGATTTTAGCAGAAAGGAAAGGTAAATAGTTTATTTATATTTTGGAACTCTATTCTATAAGAAATTTCATAGGAAACAGAGGGAGACTAAATCCTAACTCTCTTAGTTTAGCAGAGCAGAAAAAGAATGGAGAGCTTCGAGGATAAGAACCCTCGACTCACTAACAATTTCGCTGAAGGTAGAACTCTTTTCCAAGTCTTTGTTTATCAATTTTAAAATGATTTCAATCCTTTTAACAAAATATTGCTTTGTTCAAAAGGTGAGACAAAGAAGACCAAGGATTGGTTACTGAATCTATTTTATGAATCGAAGGTAGGATATGGCCTCGCCATGATGGCCCATACTTCATCTAAAAGGTAAGCATTCATTTGAAAACATAGGTTTTAGGGTTTCAAAAGTTTTCTTGGCCTATTTACAAATGATTTTTTCTTTTACACGGGTTTAAAATGTTGGGATTTGTTGATTGTTTACTTGATATCCTTTAAAATTATAAAAGAGGTTGAAGAATACATTATTGATAATCACGAGGTTCACATCCTTCTATGCCTCCATTACTCTATTTTGAGGTGAGATCAAAACAATCTCCTATACTTTTTAAGTATGAGAGTCATGTTTTAAATTACCTCTAAGTGCTAATATTTGTAGGAATGTGTGTATGCACAAAAATAAATGGTGCGACTCCTTGAATGAATGGTGCATATACTCTATATAAAGACTGGGTATGCTTCAATATGTAAATCAAACTCGTTGCTTGCAATTCAATTTTTTCTCTACTTCAGGGTTGGAAGAAAGAGATTTTTTATCTTTAATATAAGTTACCAAGTTTAAACTATAATTGTTTGAATCTAGCAATTGGGCTTTGCGATTGGAAGCCCATCATTGATTTAAAAGGAGTATTGTAGGGTTATTACATTTTTAAATACAAAATCGCACTCGATCTCCTCAATTTTGATTTTAAGATTAAATTTAAATACTAAATTTGATTATGATTTTTGAATACGGATTTAGCTGGCTGGAAACCGGTTCCAAGCGCTGTAAAAACTGAAGATTCTCTTAATTGATTTCACTTTTCAATTCTTAGTTTGTTGTAGTAGTATTGTCTAGATATTTAGGTTATATTAGTTTTTTATGTTTATTTAAAAGTTTAAACCATAGTATGAAAGCACTCCAACAAAAACTGGATTTAGCGTCGAATTTAGCGTCGGATTTTAGTGTAATTTTTTCCCAATTGTGGTGAACAATCCGGCGCTAAACCTGGCACTATTGTACATTTTCGTAAAACGCCGTCTATTGCATCTTTTTTTCCGTCCTTTTTAACATCCATTTTTGCGTCCATTTAAACGCCCAATTTTGTGCATCTAATGTTACGCCTTTATTTGCGCCCAATTTTTCAACTTCTATTACATCTTTTTTTGCGTCATTTGTTACATCTTTGTTTGCACCCAGTTTCACGCTCATTTATGCATCCAATGTTGCGTATTATTTTTCTCCTAGTTTTTCATCGAGTCTTACACCCAATTTTGCACCATGTTTTACATAAAATTATGTGTCCAATTCTGCATCTAGGTTTGCATCCAATTTTAGGCCCAATATTGTGTCTAGCTTTGCATCCAAATTTACTTATAATGTTGCATCCCCATTTGCATCTAATTTTGTATCTTGTTTTACGTATTTTTTTGTATCCATGTTTGTGCCAAATGTTTCATCTCATTTTACGTCATATTTTGCATCTAGGTTTGCACCTAGTGTTGCATCTCGGTTGATGTCTTTTTTTGCATCTATGTCTGAGCCCAATTTTGCACCCAGTGTTGCGCCTAGTGTTGTGCCTAGTTTTGCGCCCATGTTTGTATCTAATATTGCATCTAGTTGTGTGTCCAATGTTGCATCCCATCTTGCATTCAATATTACGTCTAGTCTTACATCCAATGTTTTGTCCCGTCTTGCATCTAAAATTGTGTCTCGTTTTAAGTTTGTGTTTGCGCCAAATGTTGATTCCAGTTTTGCACCTGGTGTTACGCCTAGTTTTATGTCCATCAATACACCATATTTTGTGCTCAATTTAATGTCCAATTTTACATCTAGTTAGGAATCCACTTTTTCATCTATTGTTGCGTCTAGTTTTGGACATATTATTACATCTAGTTTTGAGTCATTAATTGTGTCTAGTGTTGAGTCTCTGTTTGCATCCAATTTTGCGTTTAGTGTGACATCCATTTTTGTGTCCACATTTGCGTCTGACATAAGGTCGGATTTTGCATCCACTTTTGTGTTTGGTGTGACATCCACTTTTACATCATGTTTTGCATTTAGTATTGCGTCTAATATTGCATCCATCTTGCACTACTACATCTTTTACCTTTAGAAATACATTGCAATATCATTAGGGCATGGAGGAATCGAACCACCAATCTCCTGCTTGTAAAGCAGGTGCTCTTCCATTGAGCTAGCACACTTTAAGAATCAGGAAGAGGAGCAATATTAACACATAGATTTCATCATTTGTAATTCTAATAAAAGACAATAAGATCCAAAGACAAACATGCTTAAAATCCAATTTATTTTTTCAAACACACTAATAAGCAAAAAAATCTACCGTGCTCAGGCAACAAAATATCCTAAACAATTACGCAATCTATTAAAGTGGTCCAAAAAAGGGTCTTAGAGAACACTACTACATTTCGACCAAAAATCCGACGACCGTATTGTCGGATTTTCGACACTTCCCTGTCGCATGTACGACACTATGATTTTTTTTAAGCGTCGGTGGATTTTCGTCGGTTATCCGACATCTTTTCAATCCGTCGGTAAAGCGACACCTCAGTTTACCGTCGGTTAAATGTAAATTGTCGGTTATCCAACATCTAATTCATAATAAAATTTAAACGTAAGCGTCGATTAAGCAACTGTGGAGAAAACGTAAGCATCGGTTAAGCGACAACATGGCCGTCGGTTAAGCGTCGGTATTGAATTTTTTTCAAAAAAAAAATCACCTACAGGTCATCGCTTAACTGACGGCTATAACTATTTTTTTTTTAAATACAAATGCCATATTACTGGAGACACACCTTGATGTTTGTATAGAAGCAAGTTCTTCTACCTTTCCTGAATGTGTGTAGAAGTGAGTGAAGTTGAGGTGGGGTATAGCCAATGAATTTGAGCAACAATGTAATGGGAAAATAATGAAATTAGATTCCAAATGCTTCAAAGACAGAGAATATTCAAGCATGAACAAGTTAAGAAAATGAAAAATCCACCAAGTGGTTAAAAGAAAGAAAAACATAGTTATAGTTTGTTGGGACTAATAAACTATGTTCTACCAACTAATCTTCCACATGCTCAATGTTAATTTTCCTTTCTCGTGAACTTTCTCAAAACCGAAGGCAATTTCATCATAACGTACAAGGACTCAAAAGAGTTAAATTTGAAAA
Organism: Pseudotsuga menziesii; assembly: GCA_001517045.1. NCBI lineage: Eukaryota > Viridiplantae > Streptophyta > Pinopsida > Pinales > Pinaceae > Pseudotsuga > Pseudotsuga menziesii. The sequence goes on along the minus strand of LPNX010493833.1, from coordinate 268,885 downwards.
GATTTGCATTTCATTGCAAAGTTGTTGAAAACCTTTTTAATTGCAAAGCCTCTGTGTGGTACAAGAAAAGATAGTTGTCATACATTGTTCCAAATGTCTCCTTGTAATGCAATCTCCCCGGTCTTAATAGATATTGAAGGGTATACAAAGAATGCCAGGATTTGTACAAAATAACCTTTGTATGTTCCAACCAATTTTTTTAGACCCTCGAATCTGCAAACAAAAATATTATTAACGAGCAATTAGAAAAATTGGCATCAACAATAGAAAATATTAACATAAGCACAAAAACTCCATGTTCATTTGTGACTCTGTTACAACTTGAATAATTGAATAAGGATCCTTTAGTTGAATAAAGAATGGAGGGGGCTTATTTTATTTTATTTTATTAATTTTTTTAATGGGGCAGACAAACACTTCTCGCCCACCTGGGCTGTAGAAATGCACCTTCTCAGCGCAATGATTTATTGCTTTGTAAGTACGCTTTATCTATCAAAGGCTTAGAATAAGGTGGATACAACCTTCCTTGAATTTCTAATGATCCACATTGGAATGGACCCACACACAGTAAGCTGGATAAAGACTTGTTGTACAAATGTCCCTTATGCAGTATTGGTCAATGGATCACCAATTAAACTTTTGCATCGAAATAGGATGCTCGAGACAGTGCTTCCTTCTGTCGCCCCCTGTTTATTTTGGCTTCAGAAGGTTCATGTAAAATCCTACAAGTTTGAAAGGGAAGAGAATAATTACAGGAGTCCAGATAACCAGGGATATTCACATACCCATTTCCTATTTTGTAGATGTTGTGCTCCTCTTTGAAATGAAAGTCTTAGGGAGGCAAAAATTTCAATGGATTCAATCAATACTGTATAGCCACAAAAATGGAAGTAAAGCTACAAAAATCAACCCTAACTTTCTGTGAGTATTGAGTGCGCTGGATCCATCAAAGGCTTAGAATAGGGTGGATATGACCTTCCTTTAACTCCTAATGATCCATATCGGACTCACAAAATAAGCTAGATAAAGGACTGTTACACAAATGTCTTTTATG
>LPNX010493833.1:252217-267622 GCA_001517045.1 Pseudotsuga menziesii | reverse complement strand
CATGGTTAATTGGAAATGGGCAGAGCAAGCAAGGATAAAATTAGATCCATGGGTAAAATGAATGAATGTCCCAAAGCTCTCAAGAAACCTGATAGACTACATCCCCTCCAAAAACATTCACTTCTTTGCAGTGTATATGATAGGGCAAGCAATGGTTGGTGGACACTTCAGGATGGAAAAGGATGGATCAGATTGGACTACACATTGAAATGGCAAGAGAATGGGATTTGTATGTTAGATCTTTAAGGGCAAAGCAGGTTAGCATGGGACAATATCCAAAAAATATCATGGCAGGCCTGGTTACTGTCACATTTTCTGCCTGCCATTTCACAAAATAGATGTAGGCAGCAGCAAGGAATCTAACAGGAGAGAAAGGAAAAGGGGAGAGGTTACTCTGTGGAGGCAACATTGGAATTTGGAGGCATGGATAGAATATTACAATGTCAAAAAAGAACACCACTCTCTCCCAGATTTTGTGCTTTGGACTGTCTGGCTATCAAGAATAAAGCACTGTCCTAAAGGGAAAGAAGTGATTCCTCTTTGGACATTCTGCAAACTGAAAGAAGCATAAGTAAGGTAAAGAATAAATAAAATCAAAGGCAATCACCAGTTCCAGAAAACATTTCCAACAACCTGCATGGCTTTTTTGATGGGGCAGCAGTCAAAGAATCAAACAAGTGTGGTACCAGTGGAATCATGCATGTCTCCGAATAATAAAATTCATCTCCAGGAACAAACAACTTTGCAGAGGTAAATGCAACAATTATTTTTGTTTTAGGCAGCCCCCTCCATTGTGACAAAGAATGGAGGGGGCTGGTGTTTCAGATATGTCCTATGAAAAACACTTCCTTGAACATTTTCACAAAGCATGCTTTAACCTGTTACATGAACTTGTTATGAGGCATGCCTTATCCATCGAACTTGAAGAACACCTAGAATAGGGAAGCTTCCCAAGTGCATGAGCTTATACTTGAAAGATATTGTTTTGTACTTGGCTGGATCACTCTATCAGATATTGATGTTAAGGAAGCTGGTGCTTTCCCATGGAGTCCTGAATTGGGCAGAGACAAGTTGCTTGAAATTGAATACTTCATAAGCTTTAGCAGAATTATGCGCCATAATGTTCATTTTGGCCATACAGGGGAGCTATCACAGCTGGAAAATATCATTCTAGATATACTCTCTCAGCTTCAAACATTATACAAAGAGCATAGTGTGAAGGAAATGGGTTGGTTATTCTTAAGGCATAGTGCATGGCTGTCTTTAATTTTATCATTGCTCCAGGCAGGTCTATGGAAAGTGTCTCTAAGAAAGATCCCAGTTTCAAGAGAGGACACATTTTGGTTAGAGCAGACATCTAAAGATACTTCATTACTCACACTTTGTGAGCAGTTAGTTTTTTGTGTATTGAAGGATGGGCAATCAAGCGTTTTGCTGAAAATATTGACATCCCTTTTGAGCATGCATGTCGGGGCACTGCGAAAAGCTGTGCTTTTTGTTCTTGATGGAAAAGAATGTGAAGATGATGCACTGTTTTCACTAAATTTGCTGCTTCAAGCAGGTTATGACAAGTCAAAGCAGGAAGAGCTGTTGGGGAAGCTAGGAGCTAGCTTTAAGCTTATAGAGTCTGTACTTGGAACTCTGACAAAGTTTAGAGGATTTGTGAGCAAAGAAAACATAGGGAACCTGAACAAACTTTTTTTGAGCTCCTCATTGCATGGTTTCCCATCACATGTTCATCCAGGGAGTGCAGATGTGGTCTCTTCTACCCTCTCTGTTGAGGGATTTTTGTATACAATTGAGCAATTTTTCAGAGCAAGAGATGCATTAGGGGGAATTGAGGTTGATGCAGAAGTTTTCAATAGTTTTCTTGAGGTCATAATGACCATAAAGTTTGAGAGTCTATTTGAGGGTATACATGATAAATGTAGAATCCTGTTCAATAATTTAATTCCCTCTATAGAAGAGAGATGTATGTATAGTGATCTATTTTTGCTGAAGAACATGGAAATCCTGGTAAAAGAAATGAACTCAAACAAGGAGGTTAACTTATCTATTAAAGAGCATCTACTTACAAGTGCAACTGATATGGTGGAATGCCTGAGAACGGATCCTACATTTTGGATTAAGCATGTCTTCATAGTGTCTTGAAGTGGTCTGGGCCTGAGAACGTCAATAGAAAAACTTCTCGAGGCATTGTCTATAAGGTTGATCAATGAACCTTGAATAATACAGAGTTTCGTGAAAAAACTGAATTGAAGGTATAATAAAGTTGTAAATTGACCTTGGAACCTTCAGAAACCATATAGATTATAACCACGAGAGGTAAAAGCACAAGAAATGTGCTATCCTACTGCCACGTTCCCTTTAGGGTTTTACTACCTTTGCTTTGCAAGAAGAAAATTATGAATATTCTAAACAATATTTCACTCTGCTGACAAATTACAACATTCTAAGCCCATTTATATAAATGAGTATGGCATGCATGAGACAATCCCAAAAATGATGTATAAGATTTTGATGTGGTTATGAGCATGCATAATAGTACCAAGATCATACTACATGCTTAACCTTGAATACTTGTTACATACAACAGCAACAAAATGAACGTTACATGTGACTCCACCACAGCACTAACCTTTGAACATTACATGTGACTCCACCACAGCATGTCTCAAAAGTGGTGCCAAAATGGAAGCACTACAAACAACATTACTTGAAAGTTGAAAACCCTTAATTCCTGAAAGTATGAGAATTCATATTCTCCTTTTAGCACAATATATCCTACCTAACTGCACTAAGACATCATCCCCTATAAATCTACACTATATAAAACCTAAAGTTTGATATGACCAACTATTATACCCATTAAAGCAGAACATAACTGGGAAGTTAAAGTCCTGTTCAATGATTCAAGTTTCAACCCAAAGAAAATTATATATCTTATTCAGAAGGTAATGTATTAGCAATATAAAGATACTTAATCTTATATTTCAATTATATTTAAGAGGGAACATAGAAAATGGGAAATCAAATATAAATCGGAATATCTCAGAGACCTGCTTATTTGCATAGATCAAAATAGGAGCACCTTGCAGATCTTCATGCCCGAGAACCTTTTCTGTTTAGTTACACGGAATAGGTTAAATAACAAAATTAAAAATGTTAAATCCTAGCCATGAACTATCCAAACTATACAAATGCCACAAGGTATCGCATTTAGGAATTGCATCATGCCATAGTTGGCACCCCAATACTAAAACATGGCTTCTGTAAAAAAACTAACAAAAAAACCTGTAAAAAAGATTTTTGAAATCTGACCCTTACCTAAAGCAGACTTTGTGTCTTCAAAATGTGACTGGCATGCTGCATCAACGACATATATTACTGCATGTGCCTCCTCGTAGTATTTTTCCCAAATTGTACGTAGGCCTATCTGTCAAGTGAAAGATGAGGCACTAATTACTTGACATGGTGCCATAAGGGACAGGCATCAAGGACTCCGTGGACGTCTACTGTAGCTAAATGTTGGAAACAAATTTTCATTATTTGAAGAATTGACTAACTTATAGACCACTTCTATCGAATAGTAGAACAATGGAACCATAAAAACATAATATAATACAAGTTATTTCATGTGATAAGTATGCAACAATGAGAGTGAAATTCTCCTTTCATGCACATCTAGCAACCAAAATATAGATAATGGTGACAAACTTTACTTTCTATGCCTGGCAGTAATATTAAAAAGGGGACATATATCGTGCCAGTTACAAGACAGAAATTTCAGGGAATGAAATGATTCAAGTTAAAAACTAAAAAGTAAAATAGTATTATAAGTGTTTCATGAGAACTAAGTGTTTCCGCTCTTTTATAAATGCCTACATCTTCACAAAGCAAACATTATCTAGATAGGGAGGCCTTCACTGTTCTATGTAATTATGCGGTGTGGTTTAAGTTTTATGCAGAAGTTAACCAAATCACATTATGCAATGGAAACAGAGGTTCTAAATTTGAGACAAATGCATGGCTAACAAAACAACATTACAGTGATCAGATACTTTTTATTATGTTATTGGATTTTGGATATTTGACATCCTATTCTATTGCTGTTGGCTGTTTTCAGAATGGAGTGGATGTAAATTCATGGGATAGGGCACTGCTGCATTCTGCGAAGCCAGCTTTACATGCAAATGTGGAATGCACACCCCTGATTGCTGCTATTGTGAGCCGGCAAGCTCCTGTTGTCAAGTATTTGCTGAAGGTGATTACTTTGTCACTACAGGGTTGAATTTTAATAGCAATTCCACTATCAATATATTCTTATTAGAACTTGAGATATTATGAATTTTCAAGATCTTAGGATTTACAATCTTAATAACATCGCATGTCTTTTTTCTCCAGAAATAAAAATGCTGTGTTGTTATCTGATCCTGATTCAAAGTAATCAGATGCCTCATGAAACCTGAACATCTCTTGCTTTCATCTACCTAATAGATTTTTTATTGCAAAAAGCAGGCAAGTGCTAAGACAGATTGTAAAGTTAGCCTTGGAGCTTGGTCATGGGATACAGACTCTGGTGAAGAGTTGCGTGTTGGGGCATGCCTAGGAGAGCCATATAATGAAGCATGGTGTGTTGTTGATTACTATGAAGCAAACAGAGAAATTCTAAAGATGTTGCTTGAATACACATGCCCTGATAGTGAGCATCGAGGGAGAACACTTATTTGTCATGCAGTTCTTTGCCGCAACTCAGGGGTAGTTGGTGCAGTTTTAGATGCTGGTGCGAATGCTGAGTTTTGTGTAAGGACAAAGAACGGACATGAATTCCGCCCTCTTAACATGGCTGCTAGAATGGGATGTCATATTATTATAAAGCAGTTCATAGAACATAATTGTGATCTAAATGCAAGAACAGAAATAGGTGAAACTGCATTGATGCTATGTGCAAAGGCTAATCATCAAGAATGTTTTATGGAGCTATTGGTTGCAGGGGCTGATCTTGGGCTTGTAAATATGGCAGGACAGAATGCAGTAAGAATAGCAGAAGAAAGTGGTTTTGCTTCTTCTGTCCATCAAATTCTTTGGGATACACTAAAGGCAGGACAGAAAATAAATTCAAGTGATCTCCAAGTGTTCTCTCCTCTTCATTTTGTGGCCAGATTTGGTGATACAGTAGTTCTTCAGACACTTCTACAGCAGTCTGACATATATCTGAATGAGCAGGATAGGTATGGGTATTCTGCTGCCATGATTGCTGCAATTGAGGGCCATATTGAGGTTTTTAAAGTTCTTGTTTTTGTTGGAGCTGATTTGAGCTTGACCAATAAAAAGGGTGAAACAACCATAGTCCTCTCAGAATCCCACGGATGCAAAGACGTTATCGAGAGGGTTCTGCTGGAAGCTGTTCTAGCAAATAAATTGAAGGAAGAGGAGTTTAAAGCCCTCCACTAGTAAGCCCTTCAAATAGTACATATAACTTTTGAACTATTTTCTGTCTCTAGGGAAGTTTTTGGATATTTACAAAACTTCTAAAAACACTTTGTCTCTACACTGAATTTCCAAAGGGTAAAAGGATATTTAAAAATATACATTGATTGCCAATTATCCTTCATTCCATTCAAATGCTTAGCACAAAACCACAGATGCACAGTGAATAATAGAATACTTGTTAATCGGCAAGTAAATTACTTCTTGTTCTTGTTCAAGTTCATGTGCAAGGCCCTGCCCTAGATTTGAAGCACCATGATACATATCATCAATAATATGCTCCATCAAGGAGGAGTAGTTGACACGCCATAGGTAGAAAGTGTTCTGCGGTAAATGATCTTGTGATTTTGCAATTTTCTGAACAAACAATTAATACTTATTAAAAATACTGCCCTTGATAAGTGCCGGACTACCACTCACATGACCATACACTAAAAACAAGGAAAATGATAGCAGAAAATAAACTAAATGAGTGTGCGAATTAATAAATTGGTGATTACCATCACAAGTTTCCACCTCAGCAATTAAAATTAAGAATGATTTATAACACTAGCATGTTTTCAAAGTTTAACAGTGTACACTAAAAATTTGCCATGCTGCAGAACTTACGAAAGATGTGTCTCATCTTCACATGAAGCATATATTTGCTGCTGAAAAATGACACTTGTATCCCTAGTCTCAACCTTGATCCTAATCTGAGAGAGGGAGAGCAACTAAATCAATGGTGTAACGAAACATTCAAGGGATCAGTGGAGCTTTTCATCTTAAAGTACATAATGGAAGAGTGCATGTAGGATCTCCAGGCTAATCACTATATCTTTCCATCTCTGACTGGAAAAGCTACTTTGAGATAAAACCAAATTTTGACCCCTGCGTACAAATGGTACTGAAGGTATAGCCAGTCTACACAAGCGCAGTTAGGATCTATCCTGCAACTAAACTGCAAATACATACAGGAAGCAACAAGAATCCTTAAGCCCTAAAATCATGTCATTCCTAAACCATTGTCAGAAAACATAGACGTAGGTATATATATATATATATATATATATATATATATATATATATATCCACTCCAAGAAACTTTCATTTATTTCAATTTAGAGATGTTTACAAGGCTATCATGCTATAACTTACATGGCCAACATTAAGAGGAATCACTATCTCTAAATGGCCTAGAATTTAGAAAGTGCTACCAGCTATAGAAATATGCAGTCATACATGGAATGTTGATAGAAATGAGGTCAATTGGGGTGCATTTCTATCCACTAAAAACAAAAAAGGATAAATTCATTCCATTTTAATGCAAATTTAAGTTAATTGAACCTTGGCATAACCTACAATCTATATAAACAACTTGTTAAAAGCCCATTCCCACAGGTCTAAAACCACAAAACAGCTTAGCACCCTAAAAAGACCTGATATAAAGACAGAGTTGGATACTGCACAGTCAACCTAGAAAATTTAGTGGAGCGTCAACCCCTGAGTCATTTACAAACATAACATTGCAAAGTTGTTAAACACTGTTTAGCTCTAGCCAAATAAGATTAGGACATCTGATAAATAACTTGAAGTCAATGAAACTCACCAGAGACCATCAATTTCAGTTAAATTTAAAGAAGGCGGATATTAGAAAATGCCTAAAACACCCAAACAACTATATGGCTTTTCGGTGCCTCATTTGCAATGACACTGAATGGGGAGTTGTTGTTCGACTATATGGCATAATATACCCTTTCAACTTGAACTCATGGTGTTTGAGCTCAGCGGAGCTTTTGTTAGGGCTTTGGACCTGTATTTAGTCCCAACATCTAGTTAGTACCAACAAGGAATTTAACGTGGGAAATTTTCAGCATTGACAATATAAACATTAATATCTTGTAATAGACGTTGAGAGGAGGGTGTTATCAAACCTTAGAGAAATTCAGGAAAAGGGAGGAATTCTACCTGAAAATTCGAGATAAAGTACATCAACAATTGGTTACCAACTTGTGCAGGTTAGGGTTTCAGGATGAGCCCAAGGTAACCAAGTACAACAGTGGTGTTCAGAAACACCATTAAACAATAAAGCCCTCCATTATGAAGCTGGAAGTGCCGCAAATGTAGAGCTTTGGGTACGTGGAATCAATCTGATTGCCAAAGAAATGACTACTTTGAATGGAAATGCAGTCAGGAAATGAAATTCTACAGGGAGGTAAATGTGGTCTTTGTTTCTTCATTTGGAATCAAACTCATCCAGTCTATAAATGAAAATCCATGGTGGAAATTGACTGAAAATGGTTTCTTTCTGATGCCATCCTCACACAAATGACATGATACTGATTCTCAACCATACAGAAGCTTTAACAGGTTTAAATGAGCACTGTAAATGTAGAGTCCTGGCCTTACTTTGAATTAAGATTGCATATGCATCCTAGCATTTTCAACTACCAATGTAGTTAAATATGGAGGTCTCTTTTATCTTTACAATTCTGTATCCTCACATTCTGGACAGCATGACAGGTGCTCAGAATGCTATCATTTAGAGTGTAATGTAAAAACAACATGAAGATAGATAGGCCATTAGATACATTAGGTTGTCCAAGCCTCTAGAACTGTTTAACTGTCTATTGTGTGTTACGTGGTCAGTTTTGGAGTTAACTGCAGAACCTCTGAAATGACCTTTTAGACATCTTGAAAAATGTATGGGTTACAACTTCTATCAGGAAGCACTGAAAATGCCTATACAGGATCTCAGAGAAGTAAATACATTTCACATGACATTACATACTACAGTTTGATGTAATTAGTTCTTGTTGTATGAGATGTTCAACTTTTTGGCATTTGGCATTGACAAGAATTGCCATTACTAAGTGATCAGAATGTGACATGAAACTTGATTTGACATAGCAGTTGTAGAATTGGAGTTTTTGAGGCTAAAGAGCTCAATGTGTAGCATATGCACTTGGAGATGGTTCCTTGCACGTCTGATTTTGTGTTATACTGTGTGCAACCTGATAAACCAAACTAACAGGATATTTTGTTTGTATAGCTAAATATATGTTTTAAAATGACTAATGAAAACTTTTCAATTCCCATATATTGTTTTTACATTTTGTTTATAAGTTCTAAATTTTCTTTGTTGAAAGTTTGGGATGCCTTTCTCCAGCTGTCAAAATGATAATCAAAGTTTAATTGCAAAATTAAAATTAGAATTCTGGTCTTGGATACACAATTAGATCTTGTTACTGTACGTAGATAGCTGTTAAGCTTACATGGGCTAATACTTATCTTCCAGGCTGGTATCCTTATCTGCCAAGTTGGCACACCTTATTTGCCTGGGTGGCATCCCATGAAATTATGAACTGTGAGCTTCTCCCAGTTTGTTATAAATACTGGCAATCTCCTGTATTTCAATAACTTAACAGTGTATAGATTCATATTCTTGCCATCCTATTATCTGTTTCTTGTGTCGAGGGCCATTTATGATCCAGGTTAAACCTGGATTTCTACTTGGTATCAGACCGAGCGCTTCCTGCTCTGCTTTTCTGAGTGACTGTGTTCAGCTCTGTTTTCTCCAGCATTCCACCAAGTTTCCGGGACCTGGGAGTGTTGGAGTGGGGAAATGCACATGGGGATATGTGCAGACACCCCCCGAATTTTAGGGAAATTCATGGGGGACAGCGGGATGTTGGGGTAAAATGGAGAGTGATGAGTTAAAGACTCAGTTTGAGGTCATCAGTATCTAGAGTGAAAAGTTACAAGGAGACTGTACCATGGATTGGTCCTCTACATTCGGCATCAAAACACTTGACAGACACACACAAAGGCACATACATTCCAAAACCCAAATTTGTAATAATGAAAAGGTAACTGGATAATACCTCTACCATCTCGACAACCCCACTCTCGTCGAACATTTTGGCAAGCCCTTCACTGTCAATGTCAAAGGGGATATTACCCACATATAGTTTAGTGCCCTCAGGAAGAGGAGGATAGTCCTGGTCTTCAACTGTCTCTTGCTCTGCTTTGCTCTCTGTACCAATTTCTACATCTGATTCTTCCTCCTGAACCGCTTGAATCCCCCCCAATTGCTCTTCCGATTCTTTTCCTTCTGAAAATCCTGATGCAGGGGGGCCTCCTCCACTTCTTCTTCTGCTTGCACCAAAGGAATATCCTGTGCCTCCTCTACCACTTCTGCCGCCACTGGTGAATCCTGTGCCAATGATCTAATTCTTAGGACCTTCCTCCTGCCCAAAACAGGGTCAAACAAGAAATCCCATGGCGGGCATGGGATATCCCTGAATGACAAGGGGCAGCCGTTGGCAAGGCCATCATAGGAAGCATAGAACAAGGAGTCTTCAGACATGATGAACCTCCTCCTAAAGCTGTTACTGCTGTTGCTTCTAATGAAGACAGCACTTGGGTAGTCGCCATTGAAAAGCATGAAGCTGCCATCTTCACAAAAACCTCAAAAAAAACCTGCCCTAAAACCTTGCAAAAATTTTAAAACTGCAAAAAACACACACCTTCGTACCGCGACACTGAGAGGATAAGGTGTAAAAGGGATAAGATAGCAGGAGTCGGGTGGTTTGTGTTTCTGACAAGATTTATATATTTTTCTTTCATTTATATGGACAACTATATAAACATATAAAGCTTGAGGGCTATTTAGGAACGAGATTATTTGCTTTTGTTATAAAAAATGGGATGTTTATGGGATAAGATATGATTAAGATGGATTTAAGTTCATTTATGTTTTAATTTTGAAGTGGATTAAGTTTTAATGGTTTTAACTCGTTAGGATGGGTAGCTTAGTTGAAACATTACTTTATCTTTCATGGCATTAACTTAGATGAAACATCACTTTACTTTTTATGTCATTATCGATGATATGATGAAACTCAGGGTGGAGGTCTGGTATCTAAAAATTATGGTAATGGTGGGAGTAGCATAAAAAAATATTATGGGTGTTACATTATATAGAGTGTTAACATGTCTCATATGAACAAGATATTCACTATTTTGGGTGGATTACCAAGTTATGTCAAACAAGCTTAGTTACAAATTTTATTAATTTGTTAATTTAATATAGGGAGGATGATTGCAAGCATGTATTTTATTATCACAAAAAATTATTGGAGGAATAGAATAAAAATAAAAAGCATGAAAATAAAATGGCATTGATCATGGCTCATTCAATACATAATATCCACTACTATATCGTTCTTCACCACATCAATATCATGACCAATTCAAATCACATGAAGTGTATCTTGGGATGTTAGCTCATTAAAGGAAATTTTTCTCATTGGATATCCTTTCTCCAAGAATTTGACCTTAAATTTTATACATGTAAACATAAGAAAGCTTTGTCCCTCATCGATTTCATCACTGACTTCCCTACCCATGTAATCCAATGACCACTCAATAGTATTGCTCCTGACAAGCATATTTTTGTTATAGCATCGAACAACCCATGTTATGACATTATCTTGAACTACCTTTACACATTGAGATTTGATCCACATCTCTCTCAAGATGACCATCAAGACATTCATCATTGGTGTTCTTGTTACCTCCTCCTTAAAGGCAACATGTATCAATGAGGACTTGACATCATAGTATGTCAATTCCTAACTCAGAAAGAGGTCAAACAAGTTCTCAATAGATTTCATGGGATGCTTACAATGACCATTTATCAAGAATGGCCATCACCCAAAAGATCCTTTATGTGGGATATTTGTTGGCTTTCTTTTCACATCACTACATTCATGAGATTAATCTATGCAAGAATTGTCAAATTCTCACCCCTAAAACCTAAGCACAATCTACTCCTCCATATCCCATTATCATTACTAACGCGTCGTCGCTTAACCGACGGTTATGAGAATAGTCGTCGCTTCATCGACGCTTGTGGCCACATTTACAAAAAAAAAATGTATCCTTGTGATTTTTGGTAAGTTTAAAAAGAGAAATCCGCGCGCCGTCGGATTTTTCTGTCGGATTTTGGATCGAAATGTAGTAGTGGAACAATATAATGTATCGATGCATACCTAATAACCTAAACTTGATATGGACAAAGAATAAGGGATGTGTTTAAGAAATAGTTGTAGAATCCAATTGAGGATGTGTGTGTTGCTACATAAATGTTGTTATTCATTGATGGTGTGATTTTGTTCAGCAGAGATGTTAAGAAAATAACTCATGAATGGTTACTAAAAGAATACGCCTACTATGTGCATCATGCATGATATAATGAATATTTTACCAATGTACACCAACAAAGACAATTTATATTAGCAAAAAAAACTATTAGCCAAGGGCACATGCTATTGTGCACATGTGACTACAGTATGATATGCAAGTACATTAAGGTATTTGTGTGAATAAATAGAGATATATTCATACACATTCAAATATATATCCATATTCCATGAAAGAAAAATAATAAAACAAAGCATATAGAAGAATTAAAGATAAGTGTAAAATTAATGGGATAAGCTATTCAAGTTGGTGAAAAGGAAATTTAAACAACCAAATTGTTCCCAAAAAAAGCCAACTATTCACAAAAATAAAAATATCCATTCACTTCAAACCTTCAAACTTGTACCAGAGGCTCAAACCGTTAATACCAGAGGCTCAAAAATTCAAAGAAATGAAGAACATAATACCAGAAATCTAAAATTACAGCACCTAAACGGCACAATGGATTAGATCATTAATATAGTTGTTTTCGTTTATGTCCCAGTGTTGACTGGAAGATTTCAATGATATTTATATAAATCGCAACTTTCTTGAGTTTTCCCTTTCATGGTTTTCCAGTGGTAAAACATATAAAGCACAACTGCATGGAGAATTATATAAAGTCATTGATGTGAAATTTGTCGATTAACCAAATCCAAATGTTGAGATCCATCATACATAAACCCATTCTTTAACTGTAACGAATAAAAGTAGATAAAAAACCAATCCAGAAATCTTCAATCTAGGACAACCCAAAGCATAGATCCGTGTCTCCACCACAACCCGATCCATCTGCAAAATCTAGCACAACCAAATACAAGAATATGCGTGAAGATGTGGTTTTCCTCTTTCACGTTTTACTGAGAACAAATGTGCGGATCTTCTAAAAAAATGGTATCATCCAAAACCGCAACATGAACAAACAGGAAGAAAGTTTCCAATATAAGTGACAGTTTGTGATCTAGATTGTTATCCACATCGACAGGACCATGATTGACAGTTTGAAACTTCATCTTGAATAAGCCACTACAAATGATCATAATGTAAAAGTTATGAAAAATATCTTCCCTCTACTAGCCAAAACCCTTTTAGTAGCCAAAACCCTTTTAGTTGACAAGAAATCTCAAATGCATGTAAAATGAAAAAGGAAAAAGCGTAGAGCATAGAACTTACCAATAAAACTTTTCTGATTGGAATCTTTGGCCTCTGCGAGCTTCTTCTCCAAATCTTCCAGCATCTTGATCTCCCATTGAAGGTGTTGGCTGGTGAAGAGAGCCCCCAACCCATGCCTAACACATGCTCCCAAGTGTCTACACAACCCAGGGGCATATTTGATGAACTAAATAGATCGGTCGGATTCCACTCAAATAAAGCCTCCAAATCGCATATTGCAGCGATTGGGAAACTCTACAATATCTGATCATTAAGAAGATAATAATCTGGGAATTGTTTTTCAAAATTTAACTGGCAAGAAAATGAAAAGGGCGCTACCTTGCAAGAATAAGAAAACTACATCGAGTGAACAAAAAATGAGTGACCTGGTTGAGTGATCCAGAGAATGCATGTGAGCATATCGGTGGATCAATTGAGATAGAAACTTACAAGGGTTCAATTCATGGTTTTTTCCTTTCGACTCTCTTTCAACAGGAAGAGGTGGGAAAATGTGCACCATTTGCTCACACATGAGTCAAATTAAATTCAGTTAAATAACTTTTAAAAAGAAATTTGTGATGCTTTTATACCAACTATATTGTGTGATCGAATAATTATGTTGACATGAATAAGTTAATAGGAGATAATTCTTATGAACAATGTAGAGTTTAGACAAATTTGGGCGGTATATTTTTATTAGATTGAATTGTATATCAAAATTTTAAAAATAAAAACTAAAGTTATAGTTTAAAAAAAAAATTAAATTAAATTAAAGATCAACTTTGAGAGCATTTATGCATTCAAATATATTGTTTTAATATAATGGAGAAGAAGCCAAAACCTTATGTGTTGGAGAAACCTTGTCCAAAAGCACAAATCTTAAGAAAGGAGCGACTTACCACATAGCCTCTCGTGAGATTAATGGGGTTCATGATTTTATTATTGGGATGGAAATTAAGTAGGAATCACCCTAAGGAAGGTAGTGACAAAAAAATCTCCAAGCACATCAAAATCCACACTGGATGTCTCTTCCTCAAACAAGATACATAGGGTTCAATACACTAATTGCAAATAAGCTAGATTGAAAATTCAAGATAAAAATGCAAAAATGAAACCTCCATGGAAATGTCTCCTTGAAAACCCAAAATTCCATTTCAATCAAATGGCCTAGTTTCAATCATTTTTTATCCTAAAATGTTGCTTCACACCAAATGGTGTCTATAGAGATTCACACTTTAAAGAGTGGTGCTTATTGAATTCAACATAACCAAACTATAGAGCAAGTAAGAGGAACATCTCATTTTCAGATGTCTTATCTTACTATCCATTATTTGGACAAAGGGAGGTTTTACTACCTTCAGTGAGACTTGGGTGGCTCCCTCTCCACATTCTGTCATTGTCTAGAACAAATATTCCTACATATTTTCATGATGGATATTTTCAAGCATAGATCAAAATCCTTGTGTGGACCTCTCCAGCCAGATCCCATCCGGAGGATCACCTCTTTCTTCCATGTTAATTGTCTACTCAAGGAAGCAAACAACATACATAGGCCTAGACCACTACGGATTTCAAATCAGCGAGACATGGATTTCCTCTTGACACCCTCTCTAGATGGATCAATTGGCTTCCATAACTCTTCTAAGGAACTCACGTTTCATATCCCAGGGCAGACATCACCAGGCCGGCAGACAAATCATCCATGGGAGGTCCCAGAGACAAACTCTCTCTATGCAGGAAAACTCTCCAAGTTTGGTCAAGCACACAATATTCCATTCAGAGTTTCTTCTAAAGAAAGACATCATTATTTTGCTTGATTCAAAGGCTAGGTTCATATTTCAAGGGAATTAGATTTATTTTGATTTAAAGCGGAATATAAATATTTTTCTAGGTTAAATAAGAGATTTAATAAAACAAAGTAGGAATTTTCAAGGTTTCCGATAGATTTGTTGCGCAACTATTTTTTCCAATTGTATGACTATACTTACATATTGTAAGATTGTATGGACTGTAAATAATTTGTATCACATATCCAATTTTTTGGGGTGTTTTATCTATTGTCTTTGACGCCTCAGAAAGTGTCTCTATAATTTTTATCTTTAGGTTGAATTTATGGAGATTTGGGCAAATATGGCTTCCTTACACCACCTGGGTGATGATGTAGCACTTGACTACTTTGTTTCCAGCTGCTCGGTTGCATTTGGTACTTGTTTTAACATCCCTTGTGGGCTCCTCCTTTCACATAGTTTGCATTCGGTGTGGTTGTGGTGAATTGGCATATGCATTTGATAACCCGGCGTGCTCTTTGTGATGAATGTACAAGCATTATCAATGGGCATGGAGTCAAAGGCTGAGTATCGATTAGAATTATCAATGACTAGTAGTGGAATCATTTAGGAATGGTGGCATATATGAGAATTACAGTCTACTAACACAAAGCATTAGCTAGAATGAATTTTGTGTTAACTTTAGAGGAATGGGTGAAAACATTTGAATACGGATGAAATCAAAGCTTCCTATCAGAGGATGAATAGTGAA
>LPNX010493833.1:236348-251816 GCA_001517045.1 Pseudotsuga menziesii | reverse complement strand
ATACCCATATGCTTTAAATGATGATGATGATGAACTAGATGACAATGACAGTGATGATGTTTTTGATGATGACGATGATGGAAATGATGATGATCATGAAATCGTCGTCATCTTTGTTAGTGTCATCATGATTATCACAATAGTCATCATCATCGGCATAATCATGATCACCATTGTCCTTGAGATCATCATCATCACGATTATTGACATTTTCATGAGTTATTCATCATTACCTTTGGAATAAGAAATAACATCTACCCAAAATATGTGATTAGTGGAAAAGGGACATGGAGGACACACATGATTTATGCATGAAAATAACAACTTATTTTTTAAGATGATCAACATCATCATTCTCATTGTATTCATCATCATTGTCATTGTCATCATCACCGTCATCATCATTCATTTCATTGCCATCATAATCATTAGTGATTTCATCATTGCCATTATCCTCATCATCATCATTATCATCATCATCATAATCATCATCATCATCATCATCATTGTCATCGTTCTCCTCATTATCAACAACATTATCATCATCATCATAACCATCCTCAATATCATAATCATTATCCTCATTTTCATCTTCAACATCTGGGTGTAAAACTGGATGCAAACATGGATGCAACAAAAGTAGGTGCAAAAGTGGGCGCATAATGGGGTGCAACAAAAATGGATGCAAACGGTGATGCAAAAGTGGATGCAAAAAATGATGCAATCATGGAAGAAAAACACGATGAAAAAAGTGGTGCAAAAGTGGATACAACCATGGATGTAAAATTGGATACAAAATTGGATGCGGAAGTGGATGCAACAAAAGTAGATGCAAAAGTAGTCGTAACACCCAATGCAAAACCCGATGCAAAAGTGGATGCAAAAATGGATGCATAAAGGGATGCAATAACTGATGTAAAATTGGATGCAAAAAAATATGCAAATGCGGATGCAAAAGTTGAAGCAAAAGTGGGTGTAAAAGTAAGCACAAAAATGGGTGTGAATTGGGACGTAACAAAAGTGGATGCAATAGTAGATGCAAAAAAAGACGTAAACATGGATGCAAAAAGGGATGAAAATGTGAGTGCAAAAGTGGACGAAAAAATGGATGCAAAAGTGGATGCAAAAATGGCTAAAACAAAACGAGATGCAAAACTAGACTCAAAATAGGATGTAAACTTTGATGCAAAACTTGGCGCACAGAGAGATGCAAAAAAAGAAGCAGAAGTGGACGCAAAAGTAGATGTAAAAAATGATGCAAAAGTGGATGAAAAAAAGGGTGTAAAATTTGAGGCAAACATGGGCGTAAAAGGGGGCGCAACAAGAGTAGATGTACAAACTAGGCGCAAAATTAGGTGCAAAACTAGGCTCAAAACCTATTGCAAAACCTGATGCAAAACCTGGCGCATAACCAGGTGCAAAACCTGGTGCAAATTACGCCGCAATTTGCGCCAGATTTAGAGAAAAGACGCAAAAAACGCCTAAAATAGCACCAACTCGTGAAATTGCGCCATTTTGTCCAAAAATTGAAGAAAAATACACTGAAAGATGGTCTAGACGCAAAAAAGGATGCAAAAAGAGACGCTAAATCCAGTTTTTGTTGTAGTGAAGGTTCACTTCTTCAGTAACTAAAATGCATTGTTTAAACAATTATTTATACGATACTTAATGTAATATAAATAATATTAATAAGAATAATCTCAACTTTATTTATTATCTTTGTAAAATTCTTGAAGAGTTTATAAATCAAAGAAAAATTATTACGTTAACATAAAACTAATTAACGCCTTGCGTATTTAGAGTTTATGAATGCAAGGTAAAATACCGTTTACTATAACTTCTCCAACTTCCACTTTCGAAAATACAAATAATCCATGAATATATATAAAGGCTGATAAAATAGATATTTATAATTGTTTAAATGGTCTCTAATGCAACTCTTCATAAAGAGTTACATCATTTCACTAATTAATATTTTAATATTTTTTTGTTTTGGTTTTATTATTTTATATATATATATATATATATATATATATATATATATATATATATATATGTGTGTGTGTGTGTGTGTGTGTGTGTGTTGATGTTTATTGTTATTGTTATTATTATTATTTTATTCATAACATTGCCTCTCCCATAGAATCGCTTTGTCCTCAAAGCACAATTATGGGAGACTTTATCCCTTGTTCTTGCTCGTAATGCTTTCTCATGACATTGTGTGTTGGTAGTTGCAACACTTGACGAAATAAGATGATATGTTCTTTTAAACATTTTGTGGAAATTTTGCGTCATTTGTGAAGTCGTCTATCCGAGATCTACCTTTAACGGAATTGTTTGCGGATTTATTGAGAGTTGTCGATTTTGTCTTTTCTCTTTGTAGGAATAATACTGGTAATTTTCCTTTTTATCTTGTTGTCTATCATAACAACTCTTGTGATTTGGATGGTGATACAAAAATCGAATCACCTGTGAAGTGTTTATTGGAACTTCAACTTTTGGTGTTTCTAATGATTTTTGTAATTGTTTTTTGGAACCATTTTCTATTGATGCTTGTAGCGATGTGACAATAATATTTCTATTTTGAACCTTGATGAGATTTGCATTGCTTCCCTTTTCTGATGTTTGAATTTGATCTTTTGATGAATTCTCTATTGCGTTAGTCATCGTTTCTTCTTTAATTTGATGTTGGTTGTATCGAATTCTATGATTTTGGTGATGATAAGGTATTCGCGACGTTTGTGGAACCCTTGTAGATACTTTAATTGTTTGTGATTCGTGATTTATTGATTGATAATAACTCTGAGGATTTTTTTAACTTATCTTTTATTTTTATTTTATTTTATTTTTTTCAGTCAACCCTTGATTCAAATTTTTTAAGCGATAATTTTCTTCATTTTTTTGTAATAGTTTCTTATTGAATTAATTTTGGAGATCCACTTCCTTTTGGTGGAATTTCTTTTGGATTTCTTCTTGCGATATTTTTTCCCTTTTTAATTTCTTAATATGTGCAATCAAATCTTTACAATGATTCTTCAAACGAGTAATTTCTTCAGCCTTACTAGTGCAAGAATTTTCAAGTTCTTTCTGCTTCTTTTGTTCTGACTTTTGATTACCCTGTGAAATCATCTCTGATATATCCTTGAATTCTTCAGATGTTGGAGGTTCTATTTCTAACTTCATTGTAATATCTTGAAATGCGATTCTCTTTTGCTTATAGGAAAATGTCAGAAACTATTTTTTGGCATTTAAGATGAAAGTCCCCAATGTTTTTTATCCAGGGTAAACCCAAAATTATGTCACCGTCAAAGCTCCATAAGGAACTAACAATGAATTTTGATGTGACCATATAATCTCTTACATTTAGTTGTAAGCCACTTATTTCAGTTCATTTTTTGTCCAAAAAGTCTAGCTCTTCCCTTATATTTGACTCAGGAATCACTAAATGGTTAGCGAATTCAGTACTAATATAATTATTACTTTCAACAGGTGCAATAGAAATGGTGATATCCTTCCCTACAAATGTCCCTTTAATTCTAAATAGTTTTGCAACATTTCTTTGTAAGGTGATGGGAATTTTTTTTTTCTTTTCAACATTAAAGTCCATATTCTTGAGTTTTCTTTGAAATTTAATCAATATCCCCTTCTTCTTTTTCGAATAGTTTTGTAGAATGCAAGTAAATTGGGTGGTTGGAAGGAAGAAGTGTTATCTTCCCCACCTAAGTTCAAATCTCACTTGCTTTTTAGTAGCAATTATTATGCACTTTTTTGATAATTTTTTCCCTTAAGTTTTGTAAAATGTGAGTAGATTGGGTGGTTGGGAGGAATGAGTGTTACATTCCCCACCTAAGTTCAAATACCATTTTCTCTTTACTAGTAATTATTATGCACTTTTATATTCAAACCCAAACCCACTTTAAGAAACCACGGGTGGTTTCACTTTTTACCTCTTTTTTTGGGGGGGTTACTTTTACCTCTTTTTTTTTATTTTTTTTATTTTCAAGGACAATTTCCTATTTTTTGGAAAACCCAAATCTACACAAAGTGTAAATAATGTCCAAGGGCCATATAGCTTTGATACCACTGTAACGGTAAAATACCGTTTACTGTAACTTCTCGAACTTCCACTTTCAAAAATACAAATAATCCATGAATATATATAAAGTTTGATAAAATAGATATGATATTTTACAACATAGAATTTTCTTTATTTCTAATTATTTAAAGGGTGTCTAATGCAACTCTTCATAAAGAGTTACCCCATTTCATTAATTAATATTTTATTATTATATTACTATTGTTTGTTGTTGTTATTATTATTATTATTATTATTATTATCATCTTGATGTTTTTAATTGTTATTATTATTATTTTATTCATAACAAACTACTTGCTGCAAAACCCCTGAGCCACTTTTCTAAATAGCAAGGGAAAATTCTTATCAATGCACAATCCCTTCCTTTGCATCAATAGATCATTTCCCCTTGTGGGTTAGCAAACACTCTTTTAACGACTACTTCAGTTCCGATTCCTCTGAGCTATTTACTTAATAATAATAATTCCATTACATTTATTTTAACTTTATTTGTCAAAATGTATAAAAATAAGTAATCAAAGTCTTTAACAATTTAATAATTTTTTGGTGTATTACAAGTTAATTGACCAAGCATGAGTTTATGGAAAACGTAATTGAACCCTCAGCTATCTTTATGAATACAAGTTGTCGGTCTTGGGGAGGAGTTAATTATCATCTATTAAATTCCTAGGCACAGAAAACAAAGGGAGAATGCTATTGAAAAATAAGAATTCTAGTGGGAAAAAGGGAGACAAAAAATAAAAAGAGAGCTTCCAGAGAACACCTAGAGTGTTTTAGTATCTATGATAAGTAATTAGCATATAGATTCCAGTGAACATCCATTAGATGTTGGGATCTGGAGTGGAACTAACAGTGAGAACCTTTAAAAGGTGTTAGGTTCTGCAATAACTAACTCCAATCAATAGGTTGAAATTCCTTGCACATTGTAATAGGTTTCAAGGTTCCCAAGGCCAAGAGGAGCATGTGTGGCTAATTTCTACTTCCCAAGAATAATCAAATATGTTTCTATCAAATCTGATTTTTTATTTATATGCATAAGAATGGTTTTGTTGCTTTTATAATATGTATTTTGTGAATAAAGGACTGATGATTATGAAGTATCTCTCCTTAAGCATAAAAGTATTTATCCATTGATATAGAAATAATAATGTTCAATGACTTATATCAGTCCAACTAGTTAACACCATAAATGAAACACTCAAATATATTATCAAACTTCTATTTCAGTAAACCTTGGTGGGTTATGATTATACCAGGGTTGGCTAAAGGTGTTGTACTGAATTATTACAAAAACACTTAAAAATAAGCAAACCCTAATATTATATAAAGCATCGATACCTAGAGCTCGAGTAGCTAATGAATATCATTTGTTAACAAATAGTAAGGTATTATCAAGATTACATTCGCATAGTAAACAATAGTAAAGAGCCACGACCGAGTATGAACATTGTAATAGAGTCCTACTTTAACAAATATTAAGATAATCAACATAATTTAGAAATTACCACTGTGCACAACCAAATGAATAATTCATAAAATGCATATTTAACCCGTGCACAATCATCAAATAACTTATTATGCATAGCCATGAACATTGAATTTATTTAGGAAGAATAAAACCATGGTATTCTCTGCTAGATTACTCAGATACAGGAAGAAGTCTGCGAGAAACTTACACCCAGTCAACACTTAAACAAAGTACAGGGTAAAAATCCAACCTATACAGTCTCTATACAATCTCTATCTCCATCTCGCGACAGTAGGAAGGAATATCGAACGCAAGAAACAAAACACAACTTCCAGCATTGGTGGCTACATGCCATAACGTGTCTGCAATTTCCTCTTTATAAAAGCTTGCTATCACGACATTGATAGGAGACTGAGGTGAGGACTTACCTTGGGGGCTCAACCTTTCAATCGATGCTAAACGTTTTCTCCAAACGATCTTCCATACAAGAGAGTATTAGTGGGGTTAAGCATGAACTCATTAGGTTTTTTTTTAAGTGACTTTGTAAAGGAGAAAATGGGAAAAATAATTACCTTAAGAAGCGAAGAATAGAAGAAATGCTCAGGAATGTGCTTCACCTCGACGAAGAATAATTATGGTTGATAAATTTTGGAAAGTAGGGGTATTATAACTCATTTGATGAGTATAAATAGCTGAGGTTCCTCCTTCATTTGCACATATCACACTCAAGCAATTGCACAAGAAAGAGAGAGAAGTAGTGTTCTTTTGTGTTGTTGTTTGTCTTTCTTTGAGTGATCCTATTGCATATAGTTATGATGTTATGATGATAAATGTTTTAAGATCTTGTATAACCATTTCCCATTCTTTCCTTTATCTTTTTACTTGTAAGTGAATTTTTGGCCCACCCATTCCTTTTGTTTCCTACACAATAAATATTAAGTAAAAACAAGAGCGTGGAGTTAACAACATGGACTATTTTTTTATCTTTTTACAAAAAAAAAAAGCACACATGCATAAAAAAAATTTACACCTCAAGGATTTTGCATAAACTTTACACCTTAAATTTTTTTATCCCACTTGTAAATAGATCTGAATTTAATATGTACTTTTAACTACCTTTAATTTTGTTATAATTTCTTATTTCTGCAATAAATTGCATTAGTTTATCTTTTTACACTAGAAAACAAAGTAAAAGTTAAAAAGAAAACAATAATTAAGAAAAACACAAAAAGATTAAACAAAGAAAAAATAATAATAAAAAAAATACATTAAGGATAGTTTCAAAATAATTTATGAATAAAATTTAAATAAATAAAACAAACAAAAACTTTGGAGAAAAGCCAAGTTAAAAATTGCCTATCCCTCTAATCCTTGAATATTTTAGAAAAAATATTGTATTATAAAACCGAAAGAAATGAGTAGTAATTACGACTTTGGACATTTTGTTTGTCTTTTACATAAAAAAATTTAAGTAAAAGAAAGAGGAATATGGAAGGGGAATATAGGAAATGGTACATATCCCAAAAAAACCCTGACATGAAGAATGGGAAAACAGCTTGACCATTTACAAAGTAAACAGTAAATGAAAAAAATAGTAAAAATATAACACACATAATAATAACTTTAAAAATACAAATTTAAATATTAGAAATAGAAACAAACTAAACACGTTAAAAGTACCATTTCTTTTTGCCTTTTAAAAAAAATGTGCAAAACGCCAATTATTAATTATAACTAGGATTCAAAATATTATTAAAAAAATTGTAAATATCCAATTTAACTAACAAAAATATATTATATATCATTATATTTATTTAACGCTAGAAATGCATTATATTACTACTTTTAATTTAAATTTATAACTTATATTTAACACATTATATTTAAAAATAATACAATATATCATTAATTATATGTCTATCGAAAAAGAAAATTTCATCTCCACGTTTTCATAATAAAATTTACATTAAAATAAATCAGATTTGTTCAAAAAAGAAAAACAATAACAATAGTAATAAATTTTTAAACCAAAACATTTTTATTAAAACAAAAATCATATTAAAATTGACACTAGTTTTTGCCAGGTCACCCATCGCAAGACTCTTCTGTAAAAGCAAAAACAACCTGTGTACAATATTCTGTACAATCAAGTTCACTTGGTTTGCTACCTTATTTATTTGCAAAGCCTTAACCAATATTGTGACTAAATCCATATGGCTAAATCCAAATATCCTGAAATAGAAAACAATAATACTAACAATTTTTAGAAAGTACTATTACCAATAAAACCCAACTTCACAATAAAAAGCCAAATTCTGTTATCCTTCCTTGGTCAAGACATTTCTTGAAAGACACCCAATTTTCCAAAAAGGTCTTGTACTCTTCAATTTGATTTGGTTCAATACCAATGGAGAGTTTCACTTCTGGTTCAATAAGAATGGGGAGTTCCACTTGTTTGAGATGAATAGGCATATGGAAAACCCACCCTGATTCAATAAGAGCTGGGAGTTTGACTTCTTTGAGATGAGGAGCTATTTGGAGAAGGGACCCCAACAAAGCAAGTATCCTTGCAACATTCTTTGAAACGTTATACATCACGCTTTCAATCTCTACGAATTGAAGATTATCGAGTCCACAGATCAAAGTGGGTGGCATTGGATCTCCCTCAGCCCCCTGCGTTACATATAAGAAATGATATTAGATGACATCAAGATAACAGTGATGAAGAAAGGAATAATAGTAAAATCAACCATATAAGAGTTCTCATCCTACCAAAAGCATCATTCCGCGCAGTTGGAAACGCTCAAGGTTAGGCAGCCTCGACAGCAGGTTGAGCAGAGGAATAACAACTTCTTTTCGGTTAAAAGATGCACATTCGATCCTAAGCACTTTCAATGATCTCAAGGTTCCCACTACCTCAAGAAATCTGTCCACGGAGAAGTTGCGTCGGCATGAAACGCCACGTAAAGACAACTCATTCAAATTACTTCGAATGTCGAAGTCTAGTCCGCTAATCAATGAGGAAAACTCGTAAAACGCCGTTCCATTCACTATGAGGTCGGTATAAAATATCCCGGTCTTTTAACATGTAAAACTAATTCTGTAAGGTGTAGAGAAGAGATGACAGGCCTCTGCAGGCCAACACAATCAAGTACCTTAAACTTGAGAAGAAGAGGACAATATGAAACAAAGCGGGTTAAAGAATCGTCAGTCAATTCTGTGTAGATGAGTCTGCACTTAGTGAGATGCTTGAATCCGGCGAAATTGGTTGGAAAGGTCGTGAGGATACAGCCGGATAGTGTGAGTTTAGTGAGACGACTACAAGAGAAAAGAGCAGTGGGCGGGGTTTGCCATTTGTACAAATATTGAAGAAAGACTCGTTCAACATTCTTCCGGGCAACACACCGCAACCATTTCGATACTTTTCGGCATTTAAACTGCCATGAGCCAGGAGCCATATACCGACAGGAGCTTTGAAAATTACTGGACAGATAAAAATACTTCAGATCCGAAGAATGCAACTGCAATATTTTGGATATTCTTTGTTCCACCAATCTAGTTGAGCGGGCATCGGGTATTATTGCACGTGTTCCCGCGAGAACATAGGGAGACAGAATGAGGTCAGACATTTCTGTGTAAAGGAATCTCCAACGGGTAGAGAGGACAGAGCATTTGATTGCATTTCTAATGGAGAGTTTAGAGAGGATGAGGGAAAGGAGGCAGTCGGGCAGTGCAGACAATCTATCGAGATCCATGCTAAAAAATTGTGCTTCCCTCTCAAACATGAATATAGAACGAACGATTGGATTGAACTTGTGTTGAAGCAAAGCCGAAGACCAAGACCAAGAACAAGATCTCAAAGATGAATATAGAACGATTGGATTGAACTCGTCAGCTTGAAGCGAAGCCGAAAACCACGAACAATATCTGAGCAACAATCTAATTTGAAAAAAATTGAATATGACCGGGAATGAACCAAATACTTATAGGCTTTCACCGAAGCTATTTTTTCATTAAAGAATGTTTTAGGCCTAATATTTAGGAGACTTAAGGTATGGTTAGAAATATATTCATTCAAACTTAATTACTCTATAAGATGTTTAGGCCTAATATTTCCGAGAATTATAAAGATATTCATTCAAGTATTCATAGTTAAAACCACCTTCTAAGAAGAGGAGGAAATGTTAGAAATTGAGGAGATTAACTCGTTGGGAGCTATTTGTATTTTTGTAAATGGACTATGAGGGCCATCTACTAAATGTGAATAAAGTATTTACGATTTTTTTCTTCGGAAAAAAAAAAACTCTTTGGGAGCTATTTTTTCATTGAAGAATGTTTAGGCCTAATATTCCGCAGAATTAAGGTATAGTTATAAATATATTTATTCAAATAATACACAGTCAAAGTCATACATAGTCTAAGGAGAGGAGGAAATGTCACAAATTGAGATTAATCAAGTGGGGAGCTATTTTTTCATTGAAGAATGCTTAGGCCTAATATTCCGAAGGAGAGAAGGAAATGTCACAAATTGATGTTAATCAAGTGGGGAGCTAATTTTTCATTAAAGAATGCTTAGGCGGCTTAATATTTCGGACGATTAAGGTATGGTTAGAAATATATTTATTCAAGCATTACATAGTCAAAGCCAATTCCTAAAGAGAAGAGGAAATGTCACAGATAACATTAAAATTAGTGAAAGTAAATTTTATAATCATCTTGTGTATTTTATATTTTATTTATATTATTTTTTAATAAAAATTATATCTTTTATAAAAATCTATTAAAATTATGGAAAATTTTCTTTAAAAATGATTCAATTTGTTTATTTTTAGTAAAATATAGCATTTTATTATTGTAATTATTTTTTAATATTTATTTTTTCACAAGATAACCATGTATGGACCACCAATTGGCTATTTAGGTGGTATGGTTTCTTTGGTGTGATAGGTTTTACCATGTTCAATGCTTGTGCAATGATCTTACATTCATATCAACCTTATGTTTCATTAAGAGTATTAAGAGGTATACTTCAATATATTTTAGATTAAAGAAACAAAGACAAAGTGTGTGTGTGTGAGAGAGAGAGAGAGAGAGAGAACAAAATATTAGAGTAATAATGATTTGAGCTTAGTCCTTGTTAAATCTTAGTTTGTGT
Organism: Pseudotsuga menziesii; assembly: GCA_001517045.1. Classification (NCBI taxonomy): domain Eukaryota; kingdom Viridiplantae; phylum Streptophyta; class Pinopsida; order Pinales; family Pinaceae; genus Pseudotsuga; species Pseudotsuga menziesii. The sequence goes on along the minus strand of LPNX010493833.1, from coordinate 241,097 downwards.
TGTTCCTTTTCTTCAACAATTGTCTCTCATTGAAATGGATTTAAAAGGGCATGTTGCATACTTGTCAACCTTTTATGAAGACGCCATATTAATGGTTTTGGAAACTTCATTTTGGAAAACCTTTAAGGCTCATAAGACCTCCTCTTCTTCTTTCAAATCTGACTCGGACATATCAAAGTTCAACCTTTCCACCTTTAATTCTTTCATTGGATTAGTGTGGACTTATAGGGAATTTTGGTGGACTATGGCCCTCTCCAAAATCCATGGAATAATGGATAACAAATAATTATATGCCTCTCTTTTGAAAGAAAATTGGTTTCATTATTTTTGTGGAAGAGGATATTTTGGTGGACTATGGCATCCTTCTTCCCTGCTGAAGGTGAGGAAATTCCTTGAACTCTATTTAAATCGAACGAAAGAAGTATTAACCTTATTACTAGAAATCTTATTAACGCTCCTTAGTTGTTTGGTGTGCATGTATCCATCAATGTGGTTGTGCTCGATCCGCACCAATGGACCTACCGACAACCAATTGGTAAGGTTCAAGTAAAGAATAGTTTACAGTGGCTCTACACTATGTTTGCAACCCACAAATGGATAGGGATTTCACCACTACTGCGAAGAAGAGTTAAAAATTATTTTATTTAAAACCTTATGGGTCTTTACTAGCTTAGGGAAAAAGGATTCGCATTTGTTATAAAACATTATCATGCCATCTTATTTGGATGTACATTTAATTAAATATTCTTAGACGATGAATGCCATTTGATTGGATTACAACCACGATAATATTTATCAGTTGGAAACTTGTTGATTGAAATGATTCTATTAAAGCTCCAGTGTTATTTCTTTTGAAATTCAATTGTGGTTGAAATCTTTGGCAACGCTACTATCCCGGGGTATGGATACCCATGAATAGTGGTTATGCATTTAAATTTATTTGAGTAATATTGTTTTACTCTCTAATTAACTAGATATGTCTGTTGTATTTATGATATGGGTTTGAAAACTAGCATGTGTTGATTTGTTTATAAAAGAGTCTAAAATTTGATTCGGTTCCCAAACGGGTATGATTACCCAACTGACAGTAGTCATGTAATTGTTTAAATTTGAGTTAAAACATTGATATGGGGATTCATGATCTAGATGTTTCAGTGAAAAAGCCTCTCGGCTCCACTCTGTATCATTGAGATATTTTATGCGACTTTCTGCTATCTCATTTTTTTAGTAATTGCATTCTTTGATTTCTTATTGGGGTTAATCAATTTGTTCTTTACTTGTTAATTCCTTCCTTAACTTGTTTTAACTATAAATCCTTTAAAAATTGTTTTTAACTATGCTAATGGAATCTAGTTGTAACTGTAGGTATTGTTAAAACAAAGTTTAAATGGAAATAATTTGTGATTTAATATAGTATATGAACATATGTAAGCTATGTAAGAAAAGCCTCAGCTCCTAGGGGTCACGTCCCCACCCCTCATCCTGATGGAGAGGACACGACTATACTGCTATCTAATCTAGGAAAATAAGTCCCATAAACATAAAATGAAATGCATTGAAGTAATAGCATGCACAGATGCATAAATATTTAACACACAATGGAAACAAATCCATTCCATTCATTCACAAGTTCATTGTAATTCATTATCAAATGTAAATACAGAGATTTAAACACAAGAATACTTATCTGGGAAGCGAAGCTCATCCCACAACTAGTTATGTCACTGCAACATTCCACCCAACCATAGGCTAGCGTGCTCATCAATCTCTCAGTAGCACTGCCACCCCAAGATGGGCATGATTGCCACAAGGAATAAGGAACACTAGCAGTCTCACAAATAACCAAGAATACCACAAAATTCAGCCAAGCCAACACAGTTGTGTTTATCAGGCTGTAAATGAGCTAGAAGGCTCACTGCTAAGCTAATAAGCTCAACCACAGAGCTACACACACCTGCACTAGATCTATCATGGCTTCTAGAACATCTACACACCCAACACAAGGAAGCACGCCCTTCTTTGCTACACAGTCCCTCGGGCTATTCCTTCCCTTCCATCTCTATTTAGGGTGTGCAAACAAGAAAACCAACCCCCTAGATCTGTCTGTGAGGTTCCTTCACACACTATGTTTATTAAGATGGTCAAACCCCATTTCCACTCCTAATCTAGATCATACTAAGGCACAGATGCATACATGGCAAGATACACAATTATGGGTTGAGGAAAATAGTTTTGGCAAGAAAACGAATTGCCAAGGTGGGTGAAAACAACCCCCAAATAGAAATTTGATTCCCAGGGACATTTTGGCCCTAACGTAGCCAAAACTAACTCAACAACACCCAAGAAATCATGGGTTTCTTCTCCCACTCACAGTGCAACACAAAAACAGTTCACCTTAGTCGGGTAATGAGGATAAATAACAACAAATACATCAGACAAAGATCCTAGCCGTTGAGCTTTTCTCAATTGACTTCCCAGACATGGGAAAACTCCAGGATCTGCAAAAAAATGAATGGGAAAAATAGATTGCTCCCTTAATGGAAATCCAATGTGAAGAAATCAACTTCCTACATGCATGAAGAAAAATGTGGCTACCAGTGCATGAGGGTGAGCTGCGACTACCTCCGTGAGTGAATAATGTGGCTATGTTCCTCCACATGAGGGTAATGGATGAGAGATATCCATTGGGAATGTGTGTGGTCAATGTATGACAGCCCTACCAGAATTGACGGCTGCCCATATTCCCCTTTCTCCAAGGCAATAACTGCCCAACTACTCCTTGGAGAGTTAAGTGGTTGGTTGAATAAGAAAAGAAAGTAGTTTCCAACTCTTTTAGGTTCTTTTATTAACATTTGGATTTTTCCTATTGGCTTAGAGGTTAAATATCCCCCCACCCCCCCTTATCCTTAGGAAATTATGCCCCCATCTCATTATTTGTTGCATTGACATAGCTGGTTGTGGGTTTTTAATTAAATTAAGCATTTACATGATGTCCAAAATTATAATGTGTCGTCTAGCACAAAATACCATCGGCAACGATTTGAATCACCGAAACTTAAAACGCTAAATCGATGGTAGGGATTTTTCCTTTTTCTCCCCTCCACGATTAAATACAATATAAACATCATATACATTTTTAATGCAAACGGGATCAAAACTAGGATGTTACACTAGGGAATACGATTAATTGAAAAATACATTTAAAATATTTTAAAAGAAAATATGCAAACATACATATAAATATTTAACCAGATCTATAATACATTCGTTCAGATCTTAGTTAGGATAACATTAGATCCACTCTAATCCGGGTATGGAATCCCAAACATAGATTAGTTGGAATATAGCTAAGATAAATAAATCTACGATTCTATTAATTGTAAAGAACAGTTTATACCAAATCATAACATGAAAATAGTAAAAGGTTAGGAATAGACACATAGTATAATTCACTATAAAAATGTATTTACAATTCATGTCTATATTCAGTATGTAATTTATAAATACTTAAACAGATAAGAAATAGAATAGATAACCTGACACCACTGTCGGGAAAATAGAACTGAACTGTCGTTCCTCCGAACCAACTTCTAGAGTACCTAAGTCTTACTTTCTCCAGAACCCCCTTTCCTGTTTGTTGAACCATAAGGACAAAATCTGATCAATGTGACATCTCTTGAAATAACAATACAATTCCCCAATCATTGCTAGCCTCATGCTTGCTTGATAGGAATACGATTATATAGTATTTTCACTACAATAAAACCCTATCATTAGCGCCTCTTTTTGCTTCCTTTTTTGCGTCTAGACCATATTTCAACGGATTTTCTTCATTTTTCAAACAAAATGGTGCAATTTCATGGGTTGGTCCTATTTTAGGCATTTTTTGCGTCCTTTTTATAAATATGGCAAAAATTATGGTGTAATATGCATTGGGTTTTGCACCTATTATGCACCATGTTTTGCATCAGGTTTTGCACCAGGTTTTGTGCCTAGTTTTGTGCACAGTTTTGCACCTAGTTTGTACATCTACTATTGTTTCTCCCCCTTTTACATTTATGTTTACTTCCACTTTTATTCCATTTTTTCATCCACTTTTGTATCCTTTGTTACATCCTCTTTTCATAATTTATAACGCTACAATAAATCACCCATTTGGGGGTCGTTTTGCTAAACCCCCCCAAAAAAGTTTTTTTAGATCTTTAAGGGCAGTTCTTAAACCCCCCCCCCCCCCCCCCCCCCCCTCTGTTAGAATAATCTTCCCATAGTTTACCCACTTAGACATTAATTCATTTATTTTTGTCTTATTTGCCTAGTTCATGAGTCCCACCATGTGCAAGTTGCTAATTGCCTATCCATAGAGGTCAAACTTGCCATCCTTGACTCATGTAGCGCTTGGGAAAGCCTTAGGAATCAAATCTTCTTTATTCCTGGCCTCCTAGGTGCGTATCTACTTTTTCTGCTTTACTGCCTGCTTTTTCAGTGTTTTAAGGCACATAGGAAAGCAAGACTGGGTGAGGTGAACTAGTTTTTTGTCCTCTTCATCCTCCACTCTTTTCTCCATGCAAAAGCATGTATGAGCTGCCATTCCACCACTCTTTAGCTTGCCCATGCGTCCTTGCCAATTCATGAGCTCCATGACAGATTTGGGATCATCTTTTTACACCTATGGGGGATTTGCCTATTTTGAGTAAGCCTGCTTTATGCTAGTTTTGGATGCCTCCTTATGCATTCGGCCTCTTGATGTAT
>LPNX010493833.1:208985-236329 GCA_001517045.1 Pseudotsuga menziesii | reverse complement strand
CCCCCCCCCCCCCCCCCCAAGGATATTTTTCAAGGTGATTTAAAAAAAACCTCCAAAAGTCTTAAGAATAGAACTTTTGGTGATAGTTTCTAGAAACCCGCCTCCAATTGTTAAATTATTATGACGTTTAGAGGGGTTTTTAGAAAGACCACCCCTAAATATATGTTTCAAGGTTGTTTTCTAAACACCCCCTAAAAGTATAAAAAAAAACTTTTGGAGGACGTGTTTTAAATACCATTTCCAAAAGTTCAATTCTTGTGACTTTTGGAGGGGGGGTTAGAAGGACTGCCCTTAAATATATTTTTCAATTATTTTCTCACTATATATCCTCCTGAAGAGTACTACAATTTACCACTAATTATCCTATAATTGAACCCTAATTAAACTCATGATTGACCCCTAATTACTCCTAGTTAAGCAATAACTGCACCTAAATGACCCCTACTTGACCATTAATTACCCTAAATAATCCATGCTTACCATTAATTAACCCTTGATAACCTCTAAATGGTCCTTACTCTTTTATAAGGAAAACATTATGGAGAACCCAAGAGATTCTTATAAACATTCATAGATGGCATATGCCCTTGTAAACCCACCGATATAGAGTAGTGTGCCTTACAAAATGCTTGAAGAGTTTATAACTCAAATAAAAATTAATAGATTAACATAAAACTAATTAACTCCTTGGATATTTGCATTTTATGAATGCAATAAGAATTAAATATACTTTTAGAATTTAAATAACAAGACTAAATCATTAATACTGCTTAAGTCGAACTGGAAAAACTAGGTGAGGGGGAGCGGATCTAGAGAGAGCTCATGGCGGTAGGGAAGCAGGATATGGTGGAGGAAGTTCTAGGGACGAGGGTTTCAATTCCCTCTTTATTGAACATGGCAGCAGAGGCTCCTCATACACAGATACCCGAGGACAACAAGGGAGAAAGTGAGATCGATCAAGGAAGCAGGAATGGAGAAGGGAAGGGCAGGAGATCGGGCCCAGGAGGCTTCCTTCTGAAATCCCAATCTATCTTGACCATTCAAATCAGATCTGATAAGATTAGGGGTAATATTGAACTATATAGGGAGAAGGATCTCATTGGAAAATTTGTACGGGTTTGGCCATGAGAGAAAGATCTAGTCTACTCGGTCAAGAGCATGTGGGACCCTAAAGGCCACTATGATCTCCATTTAGAGTCTAAAGGATTTTTCACTGTCATCTTTTTTAACCAGGAAGATAGGGATAGGGTTCTTGAGGGTGGTCCTTATTTTTTCTTCTCGGTGGGGTTATATCTAAGACCTTGGAAAGAAAGATTAAACCGAAAAACAGAGGACATGATGGTGGCTTCAGTACGGATCCATGTGTTTTCCCTTCCATGTGAATACTGGGAGCTGGAGACTCTGCAAGATATTGGTAACACGATAGGGGAATTTGTGAAGGTTGTGGAGAAAACCAAATAGTAGAGGTACGCGACATTTTGCCCCATCTGTTTCTACATGGATATTTCAAAATACCTTCCAAAGGAAATCAACATGAACTAGGATGATGAAGAATGGATCCAAATGATTGACTACGAGTAGCTCCCGTTTAGGTGTAGATAGTGTTATGAATATGGCCACTTTGGGAGAAAATTATTGAAGCTGATCCAAGCTCCTGCCAATTCAAGTCCCTGCCAAGAGGTTGATTTGGATGGTGAAGGGTTCGCACAGGTTAAGAGTAGGCAAAAAAGTAAGATAAAGAGGGTTTCCAAAATCAATAAAGGAAAACTCAAAGAAGACGACAACCACTAATAACCCCTTTCAGGTCCTCAAGGATGATGATTCCAGGGAGGAAAGGATTAGGGCAGAGAATCCAGCAAAGAAACATGAAGGTGAGGGGATAGAAATAGGAGGTGGAGAAGAGAAGAAGGTCCATATTGAGGTGATGGAAGAAGATGAAGTGGAAGAAATGGAGCTGGGCAAACTCGACCTAGGTGAGATTGAGAAGGGATGTGACAAAGAAGGTAAGGGGTATGTATCTCTATGATAACTGGAATTGCTTCAGGAATCTATCATCAGAACCAAGGCACACTAACACTTGGGGATTGCCTTAGAACCTCAAAAGGGAAGTAAAAAGAAGTCCCCATAAGAGGATCTGAAAAGAGGCAGAAATATGAACAAGCACCAAATTGCGGAGGTAGGAGTTAAGCTCATAGAATCATGCTAGTACTTGACGATAAGAGCGGCCCTCTCAGAAGTACATAAGTTTAGTCAATGAAGATAGTTTCCTGGAACATAAGGGGTTGCAACCATCCTAGGAAAATAAAGACCTTAGATAGGAAGGTCAAACAAGAGAGGTCATATGTTCTTTTCTTACATGAAACAAAATGTAGCTCATAAGTGATGGAGAATATTTGGAAGAAGATTTGGAAGGGAAGTAGAGTGATGGAGACGGATGCAATATGAATGGGAGGATTAGTTGTGTTGTGTAAATTATAATCCATTGACCTCATGGAGTGGCAGGATAATTAATTATCCCTAATGGCCAATTTCAACTTCTTGGAGACAGGGGCTAGAGGTTCCCTAGTGAATGTCTATGGTCCTGGTGCTTTCCCTCAAAAGAAGGATTTTCTCAATTTCCTGAATTGAATAAAGGGTTTGGATGGAGAAGGAAACTAGATCATAGGAGGGTATTTTAACTTCATAACCTCTCTTAGGGAGAAGAAGGGAGGAGGTTGAGTCCTAGATAAATTCCAAGAAGCATTTTGGGATTTTCTAGCCCACGATCCTCTCATCGATCTTGAAATGGGTGATGGTTGGTACACATGGAACAATAAGTGTGGGGGGGAGTATATTGTTGCCTCTATAATTGATAGATTTATTGTTAAGGATAAAATTGTGCAGGCAATGGGAGAGATAAATGCCAGTGTCCTTCTAACGGCTGGCTTAGATCATTGGCTCATTAGTCTCAATTGGGACTGGTCGAATGCTACTTTGAGCAAACCGTTTAGGTTTGAAAAATTCTGGATGGAACACAAGGACTTAAAGGATATGGTTGAACAATGGTGGAAGGAACCAGCTCTCCCTGTGGGCATGACAATGTGTCCGTTCCAATAGAAGCTAAAGGCTCTTAAGGCCAAAATCTACACATGGAATAGAGAGGACTTTGGGAACATTTTTGAAGACAAGAGGAGATTGATTAGGGACATTGATCTTATCCATTAGAAAGGAATGGAATATGGATGGGAAAAGGGTATGAAAGAGAAATATAAATATTTGCTAACCCATCTGGATGCTAGGGAGAAGAAGGAGGAAAAATTCTAGAAACAGAAGTCCAAGAACAAATGGCTGTAGGAGGGAGAGAAGAATACCAAATTATTCCATAACTCAGTCATCCATAATAGACATAGCTCGAAAATTCATAAGCTTAAAAAATATGATGGTAACCAGGTGGATACCTCGAAAGAGATCAAGGAAGAACTAACTCGTCACTTTGAGGATATTATGATTGAGGACAACGGTGATAGAAGCTAGGGCATAGCTAGGATCACCAGTATCATTCCTAAGGTGATTACCAAAGAGAATAATGAGATGTTGGGTAAACCAATATCCATGTAGGATGTGGAGGAAGCGGTTAATCACATGAACCTAGGCAAATCCCTAAACCCAAATCGCTTCACATTGAATTTATTTCACTTCTTTTGGGCCCTGATTAAGGAATAAGTTATGGAAATAATGGAGGAATCAAGAAGTAAGAGAGGGTTTCTCAAGTCCTTTAATGTGACCTTATTGACCTTGATCCCATAAAGGGAAGGAGAAGATAAGCCATGTAATTTTAGACCTATCTCCCTCTATAATGTGATTTACAAAATTATCTCAAAGGTAATAGTGAATTGATTGAAACCCCTCCTCTCCATCATTATAATCCCAGAACAATCAGGTTTTGTGGAAGAGAGGAATATATCAGATGGGATTATATCGGTCCATGAAACTATCCATTCCCTAAAGAAGACCAAGAGACTGGGAATGTTGATAAAATTTGATATTGAAAAATCCTATGATAAATTAAGTTGGCAATATATAGAGAAAATGTTGGAAGCCTATGGATTTGGAATGGAATGGGTGGAATGGGTCATGAGTCTAGTGACTACCCCTTTTTTCCATTTTGTTGAATGTCTCTCTGACTAAATTTGTCCATCCTTCACACAGGATCAGACAAGGAGATCCCCTCTCACCTTTCCTCTTTATTTTAATGGTAGAATGGCTAAGTAGGCTCATCCAATCCTAATATGTAAGAGATGAGATCCATTGGATTAATATCAATGAGGGAATAGATAAATAGATGCACCAACAATTTGTGGATGACATGATGCTTATGGGGCACCCTTCAGTCCAATGGGGTTGAACTTTTAAAAGGGTTCTCAACCTATTTTTAAAATCTTAAGGGATGGCAGTCAATGTAGATAAATCTCAAGTATTCTTTCTCAATACATGCTCCATGTTCTAGAGGAAAATTTTTAGGATCCTGGGATTTTCCAAGGGAACCTTCCCTTCCAAGTATTTGTGGGTACCCATGGGGATTGGTACCATAAAAAAGGTATTGTGGAAGGATCTAGTGGATATATTAAAGTGCAGGTGCTCAATATGGGTTATATGCCCTCTAAACATTCCTAGTAGGTTCGTCTTCAATTCAAAGTGGTGTTGCAGGCCATGTTAGTCTATCCATTCTCTATGTTATGTTCCCCAAAACATATCCTAAAGGAGATCAAAAGTATTCAACGAAAATTGCTGTTGGGGGGAGGAGAATTCAAGGACAAATTCTCCTTGGTAGGTTGGGATAAAATATGCTTCCACAAGGAAAGAGGGGGGCTAGGGCTTTGGGACCTTGAAGTCATGAGAAAATTCCATGGGGCTAAAATATGTTGGAGGTCCACATATTATGGCACATCAAGTATGATAGGGATAAACCAAAGGACCAATTGATTAGGTATAATGAGGAGCAATAGGGATCTCACATTTGGATGAAAGCTATGGTTGGCCGGAAGCTGGTGGAGGAGCATAGTTTTTGGGAAATAAGGAATGGGGAAAACACCATCTTTTGGGGTGATTCCTGGAACTAGCTCCCTAAACTTGGGGTTGATCCTAGATGGTAGAACATTAGAGATAAAGGGGTGGAAGAGAGCAGAGTTAAAGTGTTCCATTACTAGGAATACCCAGCTTTAGATGAGCAGAGGCACTGGCTAAACTAGGTAAGGGTGGAAGGTCATATAATTGATGAATAACTATTCTCCTTTATGACAGAGATTGAAGAGAGATTCATCCACATAAAGGTTGGCCAAGATATCTTAAGATGGGTATACAATCAGAAAGGATATTTCATCATCAAAGAGGCCTATGATATTCGATTGCCCAATCAGGAGCCCAAGGATCAAAGATGGAAAATTATTTAGGAAACTAATTCATGGCCAAAGGTTGCTACATTCTGTTGGCTTGTTATCAAGCAAAGAATCCTAACATGAGAGAATATTAGGTGCCAAGGGATCAATGGACCTTCTCAATGCATCTTATTCCTAAACAATGAAGAAATTATGAGCTATTTATTGGACAACTTCCCTTATACAACTTCCATCCGAGATAGCAGGGCCTTAGTGTTTCGGAGGAGTGACATATGTAGAGGTCAACCTGGCCAATATTTGCATGAATGGAACCCTACATCCTTCAAAAATTGAATTCTTTGAACTCTGTGGTCATCCTTCCCTAGTATGGTAATGTGGAATGTCTGGAACGAGAGAAAGAACCAAATTTTTTGGGATAAGAGGCATTCAGAAGATGAGGTATGGTGGACTCTATCCTCGAATCTCCTTGAATCGATCCAAAGTATGCAATGGAGCGAACAAGATAAGGAATTCTTGGAGGAGGAAGCTCGCACTACTGATGGTTGGGGTATAGACATAAGCAATCTTGATGGCTTCATCTAAAGGTTGAAAGATGTAAGCTCTCAAGCCCAAATTTTTTATCCCCCCCTCCTCTGCAGGTGTTTAAAATTAATTTTGACGAGGAAGCCAACGGAAACCCAGGTGCCGTTGGGTATGGAGGGGTATCTAGGAATGCAACTGAAGAAATTTTGAAACTTTACTTTGGATCCATTGGCTTCGACACCAACAATTCACCTGAACTAGAGGGCCTTGTCCAGGGATTCAAGCTCGTGGTAAGGGAAGGATGGTTGCATGTGATCATAGAAGGTGACTTGAATAGTTTGCTCCAGATGGCCAAGAATATTTCCAACGAGTGATCTACTAAGAAAATATCCTCTAGTTGGAGACTGGCTAGCAAATTCGATATCCTACATGACCTTGTCTCTGTACACTTGGTCGTATCCTTCAGACACGTCAAGAGGGATGCAAACAAGATGGCTGACTTGTTTTCCAACATAGGCATGGAGGGGGTAGGGTCCACAGGATGGAATCGCTGGATGAATTTAGGGATGAGAGATGGGTACACCAATGCAGATAGTTGGCCACCTAGGATCATGATGCAACTTAACAGATGGAGGATCCCATTTACATCAGTCAAGATAGGGGTCTGAGGGAGATCCCCACATTTCTGGAGACTTGCTATGCGTGAACATACATAAAAAGGATGAGCCCCATCCTCCTACTATCTTGATCAGTATGAATGGGTACAAGAACATGCTCGAGAGGTGAGAATGGTTGGATTTGCTGCAAGGGATCAATATGGTCCTTAAGTCGGGCATAATGCTAAATTTTATGTCTAGTATGGTAGAGGTTGAGGGAAATATTTGGGAGATGGTGGGAATGTACGGAACTATTTTCGTAATTATTATCACCTCATCCTTATATCCAGGTGAGGTTCCTTAGCCCCTCATCCACTCTCTATGGAGGATTCCAGTTAGTTTTGTTCCTATGCAGGGCATTGGGGGTAGGAATTTGACAGGCCACAAACTTGTCTTCGAATTTTAGTTTCTCTATGAGTGGAACTTTCAGTGTTTTTATATCATGGCGCCCAAGCATTTTAATAATATGAACTAGGGTGTGGGTTAGGCCTGGGGTGATTATCGGGACAAAGGAAAGGGGTTTGGTGAGCAAAGGGGAGGAAGTGGTCATTCTATGCAGGAACATTTCCATGCTCAAGAAGTGTCCCCCTTCTTCAAATATTGCATCCTGTTGGTGACCCACAATGTGATTGAAACGATGGAAATTTTTTTGTGGGAGGAAGTGAAGACGATGCCCATTAAAGAAGTCTGCAGGGAGGTGGAGGAGTGGGTGGTGGATCCTGGTAACATGACTGGTAGAGAGGTCTCCTATGACAAGATGATCATGCTCTATTGGGTTATGAAGAACCTAATGGTGCATTCTTCCCTCATAATTGTTTTCAAGAGAGAGGGTGAGGAAGAGATAGCAATATCTTGGAAAGAGCACAATGTTGCAGTTTAATGCACCGGAAGATCGACATTATTGCATCCCATATGGGGATCCAATTCTACAACCCTGATGTTGCAAATGGAGGATGGGGGTTCAAGAAAGAAGGAGACTCAAAAGGGAGTTACGACCGCTGGTGATGAAAACCTAAAGATGATGGAGGGAGCAAAGGTGTCAAAAGAACAATCAGCCTGATGACGAATGTCCCGGCTTGGGAATTCCTCCGCAAAAACAAGTTTTATGTCACAGTCAAGGGATCGATTCCTATCTTTATGTACTCTATTAGTTGGTGTCATAGTGATATTTTTAGCTGCATATAGTTTGGTCATGTATTTCTTATGTATGGGGCTATGTCCAGAACATTATGGTTTTTCTTTTTGGGGGGAAGATGGTCACTTTTTGGTGAAGATTGTAAAGAGGGATAAAGTGGGGGATGATGAAATTTTGTTATTTTGAGTGTTATGTAATTTTGTGATTTTGTAGTAATACAAACTTTTTATTTACAAAAAAAACCAGGACTAAAGCATTAGATGATGCAATAAAGAACTTATCAACACTGATAGGAAAATGGAACTAAAGATGTTGTTCCTCCCAACCAACTCCTGTAGAAGCCAAACTATTTTCTCCAAAACCCTCGAGCTTGTTTTCTAAACCATAAGGGAAAATTCTGATCAATGCACAATTTCTTCCTTTGCATTAATAGATCATTTCCCCTCCATCATAAGCCTCCTTCTTATTTGATGGAACACTAATTTATAGTAGTTTTTTAGGACTTGGTCATTTACGAGCTACCTACTCACTAATTCTCCACAACGAGTCTTGAACTAATTTTGGGGTAGATTCCTCCTCGCATCACTTGATTTTCTGCGCAGCAAATTTCGACATTTGACACTCTTTTAACGACTACTTCAGTTTTGATTCCTCTCAACTTTTTAATAAATAATAATAACAATTCCATTACATTTATTTTAACTTTAGTTGTCAAAATATATAAAAATAAATAATAAAATTCTTTAACAATTTAATAATTGTTTGGTGTATTACAAGTTAATTGACAAAACCTAAGTTTATGGAAGATGTAACTGAACCCTCATATATCTTTACGAAGACAAGTGGCCAACCTTGGGTGGATTTAATTATCAACTATTAAAATCATAGGAAAGGTAAATAAAGGGAGCATGCTATAGAAAAATAAGAATTCTAGTGGGGAAAAGGGAGACAAAAAAAGAAGCTTCCAGAGAACACCTAGAGTGGCGTAGTATATATGATAAGAAATTAGCACATATATTCCAACAAAAATCCACATGATTCCAGGATATGAAGTGGAATTGATAGCTATGACCTTTAAGAGGTGATAGGTTCTGCAATAAATAACTCTAATCAATAGGCTAGTGGAAACTTGAAAGCAGAGGAAAGTGAAAACATAGTCTTAGGCTATGGGAAAGGAGGTGGAAATCCTTACAGAATGTAATAGGTTTCAAGGTTCCTATGGCTAGGAGGGGTGTGTTTGGATAACTTCGAGTTCCCATGAATACTCAGATATGTTTCCATCAAACCTGGAATTTTATTTAAATGCAAAATAATGGTTGTGTTTCTTTGATACTATTTATTTTGTGAATAAAGGAATAATGACTATTAAGTATCCCTGCTTAAGTGAAAAGGTATTTATTCATCGATATAGAAATAATAATGTCTAGTGACTTATATCAGTCCAACTAATTAACACCATAAATGAAACACTCGAAGATATTATCAAACTTATATTTCAGTAAACCTTGGTTTGTTATGACTATACTAGGGTTGGATAAAGGTGTTGACTGAATTATTAAAAAAATAGTGAAAACAAAACAAACCCTAGTATTATCTAAACCCTCAAGCCCTAGATCTTAAGTAGTTAACCAATATCAATTGTTAACAAACAGTAAGGTATTATCAAGATTACATTCGCATAGTAAACAATAGTAAATATCCCTGACCAAGTAGGAACAATGTAATAGAGTCCTACTTTACAAATATTAAGATAATCAACATAAATTTAGAAATTTCCATTGCACACAATCGAATGAATAATTCATAAAATGCAAATTTAACATGTGCACAATCATCAACATAACTTATTTGTGCATAGTACCCACGAGCATTGAAGTTATTTAGGAATAATAAACCCACAGCATTCTTTGCTAGATTAGTCATATTGGAAGTCTATGATCAACTTACACCTAGTTAACATTTAAACCAAGTAAAGGGTAAAAACTCAACCTCTACATTATCTATAGAGTCTCTGTCTCCATCTCATGACAATAGGAAGGAAAATCAAATGCAAGAAACAAAACACAACTTCCATCATTGGTGGCTACATGCCATAACGTTCCTGCAACTTCCTCTTTATCAAAAATTGCTACCACAACATTGATAGGAGACAGAGGTGAGGAGTTAGCTTGGGATTTCATCCTTTTAACCGATGCTAAACATTTTCTCCCAACGAACTTTTATACAAGATATTATAGTGGGGTTAAACATGAACTCATTAGGTTTTTTTAAGTGACTTAGTAAAGAAGAAAATAGGATAAATCTTTACCTTTCTAAAGAAGCGCAGAATATAAGAAATGATCAGGAATGTGCTTAACCTCGACGGAATCCATAATCTTTAGAACTAGGTCATCTCTGAATGTGAAGTTTGTTGAATTACCCAAATCCCTTGAGTATAATAAAAAAAGAACAAAGTTAAACTAGTTCTTTTCCAAGTCATCCATGAGGCTTGGTTGAAAACAATAACCTTACCAATAATGCAGATTTCATGCCTCTGTCATCCATCATGTCTTGATGAAAAGACGGGTAGGTGGAAGCCATTAAATAAGGTTCCTCCTTCATTTGCAGACATCTCACTCAAGTAATTGCACAAGAAAGAGAGATAAGTAGTATGTTGGGGAGAGGAAGTTGTTGGTCTTGTTCTTGGGGTCTTACACTATACTTGGTCGAATTCTATATGGAGAAAGTTTTGCTAGATTTTCTCCCCTAAGATGGTTTCCTGATATAAATATCTGTATTATTTTGTATTGTCGTTTGTATTTCTTTAAGTGATATTATTGCATATAGTCATGATGTTATGGTGCTAAATGTTTTAATATCTTTGCGTTGAGAGGTGATCTACAGCCCAATATGAGGGAGATCTTGTAACGTTTGTTCCTAACAAAAAAATAATAAAAATAATAAATATCTTGTACATGATCATATAATTTATATCTATCAAGATTGTCTATATATGCTACTTCCATTTAAACTATTGTACTTCAAGAGGTATGAATATATTTATCTTCCACTCCTTCCTCATCATGATTAGAGTAAGAAGGATCAATGTCCTCTCTTAGGAAGGGTTTCTTAAATTTGCGGTTGAAATCACCCAATTGGAAGCTCTTGTTTAAGTGGCTATTCCAGTAATTCTTGATTTCATTGTCTATTCGACCAAGAATTTTCCCAACTATCAACGCCCATATGGAAATTACCCTATAAACTTGAAGAGAATACTATGAAATAATTGTACGAGTTTTCGACGGAATGGTTCTGCATCCATAGAATATTACGTCGTCAAATTGTAATGGATGTTGAATCGCATACCGATTTCCAAGAAGGTGATGTAATGTGATGAGGATATATTCTTCTATAAAAATTGAGCTCATAAGAATATATGAAGCAAGACAAAACTCACAAATAGATCTCACAAGCAATTTACTCAGAATTGAAATGAAATAGTAAAAAAAAATGGTCTGAATGTAACTGGATTTAACTCAAATTAGCTGAATGTAACTACATGTAACTGAATGTAACTGAGTCATAACTAGGCTTGAATAGTCACCAACTAAACTCAACTCGAGGAGGTTGGTGCCGACACTCCTAGTGGCTCCTAATTTGTAGGGATTGGTCTAGGAGGCACCTAAACCAATGCATGTAAGTGCAATCAGTGGAATTTAACCTCAATTAGTGTTCCCCACACTCGATTTACTAGTATATGTGGCCCCATTAGGCCATTTGGACCCAATGGTACTAGTGACTAAATAAAGACTGAAAAGACTCCTAATTTAGGCATCATTGACCAAATTTGGACAAGTGAGGATTATCATCCTAACACCCCCCTGAATGCTAACTTGCAAAATTTGTGGGCCCTGGTAACTAACACCAAAGGTCACCCATTATAGCTAAAAACAGTAAATGCTTAATACAAACAAGGAAACAAGGAAAACCTTATGGAAAAAATACCCCCCCTCAAACTAAGTAGGTAAGATCAGGAAAAGGATTGTTCTTATGTGCATAGGTATCCTAGGGCCTGGCATGCAAACTTATTCATCCAAACTAAAAAATTATGTCTGGAGGAAACTTCCTCTTTGGAAGAACAAGAATGTGCTCAACTAAATCATAAATATTGACAGCGGCTGGAAGAAAGCTGGGCCCATGTAGAGAAACTACAATCAATTGATAAGAAAGAAAAAGTGCTTGAGAAATCGAACCATATGAGGAACACCCAAGAAACTGATATATTGCAGCCTTGAAAATAAAACCATGTGAGGTAATATCAGCTCCAAGTGTTAGGAGAAGGTGTCCAAGCGGATGCAGAATGTCTTCCTCTGTCACGTCCCTTCTCGCCCCGGACAAGAGAATGCAATCCAACTCTTCCACCTGAGTTACCCATCTAATGTGGCATTTGTATGATGATTCCCATTTCTTTTTTTTATTCTTGTAATATCTACACAAGAAATAAGTTTTCCTACTAACATTCTGATCCAGACAATGTATAACTCTTTATTTTCCCCAAGGCAGAGAGATCGAACAGAGGAGAATCATCTCACAGAAAATCAATGGTGTGGAGAGCTTCACTTGTGGAATCGAAAACATATAAAAATTTCACTCTCACACTCAGCATCCTGCATGCCATATTCTGCTTCCTGCATCCCACATCCCACATGCGGAATGTCCGTTACGGAGATCAAGTTTGCGGAGAACAAGATTTACCATAGTTATTTCTGCATCCCGCATCCCGTTAATTGTGGAAGGGAAATGCGAAAAGCATATTTTTCCAAATGACATTTCTACATCTCGCATTCTGCATCCTGCAAGCTATGGAAAGGGAATTGTGGAAGGGAAAATGTGGATTCCAAACTTCTTCAAGGCGCATTACCACATCCCGCAAGTTGTGTAAAGGGAATTGCGAAAGGGGAAATATGTGGAAATTCGATATGTTCACAAAAATTTCGAAGTATAAATTGATTTCCAACATCCATTTTCTCACCATTCCAACCGATCTAACTTCATAACAAATTAGAAAATTTATTGAAGTAATTACACACATAGATGCATCATTCATGAAATACATAGTTGAAACATAACACATTTCATTCAAGCATTCATCATTTCATATTAATTTATAGACAAGTACAATTGCAAGGATTGAAACGCAAGAGATACTTATCTTTATTAGAATCTTGTTTTGCAACCAGCTATGTCATTGCAACGTTCCACCCAACCATAGGATAGTGTTCTCATCAATCTCTCAGCAACACTACCACCCTTGATATGGGCATGATCTCCCCAAGGAATAAGGAACACTAGCAGACTTCCCCATATCCAAGGATACAATAAAACTCAGCTAAGCCAACACAGTTGGGTTTATCATCCTTACACAGGCAATGATTTACAGATAGCCGAAGTTTATACAATTCACAACCAAGCCAACAGATGGGTTTATCAAGCTACCAACCAAGCCAATCCATCCTTCCAGTTGGGTTGTTCAGGTTTACATAGACAGTGGTTTACACAACCAAAATTCACATGAGATTCAACCAATCCAACAGATGGGTTTATCAGGCTACCAACCAAGTCATCTTTCCAGTTGGGTTTATCAGGCTACCAACCAAGTCATCCTTCCAGTTGGGTTTATCAGGCTGCCAAGGAGGTCAAAAGACTGGATGCTAGGCTAGTGAGATCAATCCCATAGTTATGGACACCTACACCTGATCTAGCCCTACTTCTAAGCATTTGCACACCCAACACAAGGAAGCATCCCCTTCTCTGCTACACAATCCCTTAGATCATGCCTTCCCTTCCAGTGCTATTCAGGGTATGCAAAGAAGAAAACCACCCCTCCAGATTGGTCTGTGAGGTTCCTTCACACACTAGGTTTATCAAGCAAGTCTAGACTCCATTTCAATTCCCCAAATCAGTTCATATGTGAAATGAGGATGTAGACATAGCGATCTCAGTTCTGGGATTAACAAAACGTAACAAAATCCAAGGAATACACACACAACAATTATGAATTTCTAAGCATTACCTAAGCTAGACCGACCACTGCAATTACCAAAAACCAAATTGTTTGTTGGTCCCTTAATTCACAAACACAAATTGGATTCTAGGCATTCTCCTTCAAGAAAAAAATAACAGACAAGAAAAATCATGAAGAAGAAACTAATTCCCCAAATTCCTCTTGCTAAAATGTCCCACACCGTCCAAGTCGTGAGGGGAAGATGAAACATGAATGCATGAGGGAAGGGAATGCATTTCTTTTTTGGGGGGTTTTTTCTTTCCCAAGAAAATTTAAAAAACGTTTTTCCAGAAATGGTGCTTTGACCATTTCAAATTTCTTCCCACTCTTCCAATCCCCCCCTTATCCTTAGGAAAAATCATGCCGCGTCTCATTTTATTGCATTGACATAGTTGGATATAGGATTTTAATTAAAAAATCACAAATTTAACCTGATGTCCAAACTTATAACATTCAACTAGTAGGAAAAAAAAACACTATCAGCCTAAATCCTAATCATCGAAACAAAAACACTAAATCGATGGTGGGGATTTTTCCTTAAGCTCCACACCATGATTATTTACATCATATTATTTAAATGCAAACGGGTTCAAAACCGAGATGTTACATCCCCCCCCTTCAACAAAACTATACTCAGTGCTTTACAACATTGAACAAAAATGCTTTGTTGGTACTGCCCTCAGCAATCCGTAGAATTGAACAAAAATGGATGTGCTAGTCACATGTCATCCTCCAGCTCCCATGTAGCTTCTTCAATACCGTAGTGCTCCCATTGCACCTTTACCTATCCTATTGCTTAGTTTTGGAGCATTGTGAACTTCCTAATGAGGATGTGCATAGGCTTGATTTGGAACTCTCCCTTTGTTTCCACCCACATCACCTCCCAATTTATTACATGGTTAGGATCATGTACATATTTCTTAAGCAATGAAACATTAAAGGCATTATGAGCCCTAGTGCTAGCAGGCAATGCAAGTCTATATGCAACTAGTCCTATTCTTTCAAGCATTTCAAATGGCCCAGAGTATCAAGGAGACAACTTGGCACAAATCCCAAGCTTCAAGGAAGTTTTCTTTACCTTCACCCTGAGGTAAACATGGTCCCCAATATTGAACTCTTTGTTCATCCTATGCTTATCTACATAGCTTTTCTGTCTGTCCTAGTAAGCCTTTAGATTCTGTCTTATTTTTACAACTTCCTACTCCATCTCCTTGAGAAATTTTGGACCGATCACAACTTTGTTCACTAGGTTATCCCAGGTTACTAGTGTTCTGCACTTCTTTCCATACAAATCTTCATATTGACTCATCCCAGAGGATGCTTATTGTCCATTGTTATAAGAAAACTCTACCAGGTGTAAATAGTCTTCCCACTTGGATGGTTTTTCCATCACATACATGTGAAGCATGTATTCCAGCACTTGGTTAACTCTCTCGGTCTATCCATCAGTCTAAGGATGGTAGGCAGTGCTGAAATTCGAATTTGTTCCCAATTCTGCAAACAATCCTTTCCAAAATTTAGAAGTGAACTTAACATCTTTGTCAGATACTATTGCCTTAGGAAATCCATGCAATTTAAAAAATTCTTTCATGAAAATCTTAGCAATATCATTAGTATTATGCGTGGACTTTATTGGTATAAAATGTGTTTCGTTCATCAACTTGTCCACCACAACCATGATGGAATCATGTTGTCACCAAGTCATCGACAATCCTGCAATAAATTCTATGGAAATCACTTCCCATTTCCATTCTAGAGCCGACAAAGGATGTAAGAAACCTATCAGGTGTTGATGTTCAACCTTCACTTGTTGAAACTTCATGCATCTCAAAATATATACAGCCATGTCCTTTTTCATGCCTGGCCAAAAGTATTGCTTTCTTGCTATAGCAATCATCTTCTGATATCCTGGGTGACCAGCATATGGAGTTTGATGGATTTCATCCATAACAACCCTCCTCAAATATTCTACATTGGGAATGTAAATTCTATTTTATTAAGTAATAATTTCTTCTTCTTCTAACTTATAACCTTCATACTTATTTTCACAGCTCTGTTGTTGCAATTTATCCTTTACCTACACATACATTTCATCTTCAACATTACGGTTAATAATCTATTGTCTCAAATCTGATTGGAAAATGATAATAGATGCCACATGCATTTCTTGTACTTTCATGTTGAGTGCATTAGCTACCTTATTCTCCCTACCTTTTATGTGCTTGCTTTCAAAATCAAACTCACATAAAAATTCCAACCTCTAGCTTGCCTAGCGTTTAGAGTAGGCTGATCAAACAAATATTTCAGACCACAGTGGGTCTGTCCTTAACTGAAATTTTCTGCCCATCAAGTAATTCCTTCACATCTTGAGAGCATGTACAATGGTTGCAAGTTCCAGATCATGCGTGGCATAGTTCTTTTTGTGCTCCTTCAGCTTCCTAGATTCATAACATATCATGTGGTTGTCTTGCATAAGGACTCCTCCAAGTCCTTGACTGCATGCATACGTACATACTATGAAATCTTTTTCTAGGTATGCAACTTTCAATATTGGTGCACTTGTGAGAAGATACTTCAACCACTGGAAAATTTATTCGCACTTTGAGGTCCATTTGAAATTTATCCCCTTCCTTTGTAAATAAGTGATAGCATGTGAAACCTTGGATAATCCTTCAATAAATCTCCTGTAGTATCCTACAAGCCCCATAAAACATCTTACCTCTATCACATTCTTTGGAGTGGGTCAATTCTTGTTAGCTTCAATCTTGTTAGGGTCCATGGATATACCCTCTTCTGAAATAATGTGACCCAAGTACTGAATTCTATCCTTATAGAAGTCGCACTTGCTCAGCTTTGCATACAACTGATGTTCTCTGAGAAATTGCAATGTTAGTCTCAAATGTTCTTCATGCCCTTCTTCATTCTTAGAATAAACAAGAATTTTATCAAGGAAAACAACAATGAATTTGTCCAAATACTTGCTGAAGACACTATTCATAAGGCACATAAATGTTTCTAGTGCATTTGTGATACCAAATGGTACCACTACAAAATCATAATGTCCATACCTTGTTCTGAAGGTTGTCTTATGAATGTCTTCATCCTTGATTCTCACTTGATGGTGACCAGACCTTGAGTAAATCTTGGAAAATACCTTTGCTCCTTTCATTTGATCAAAGATGTCATCAATTCTCGGCAAAGGATATTTGTTCTTCACCATGACTTTGTTTAGCTTCATGTAATCAATACACAATCTAAGTGTACCACCTTTATTCTTTACGAATAGAACTGATGATCCCCAAGAAGACACACTCAGCCTTATATACTTTTTCTCCAACAATTCTTGTAGCTGCATCTTCAGCTCTAACATTTCTAGTGTACTCATTCTGTAAGGTGGTTTGGACACTGGTACTTCTCCCGACACAAGATCAATTGTAAAATCAATGTCTCTCTTTGGAGGAATCCCTGGAATATCATCAAGAAAAATGTCTATGAATTCCTGCAACACATGATAGTATTCCAACTTGAGAGCTTCATTCTCTGCTGCCTCCTCAATATGGGTTGCATACAACTGACAACCTTTTCTACAAAGCTTCTTCAATCGCATCGCTGAAATTTGTCTTACAGAAATTACCTTTGGTATGCCTCTTACAATTATTGGGTTCCCTTCATCATCCATGCATTCAAAAGTCTTGTTATAACAGTCAAGCTTCACCCTGTGAGATTCCAACCAATCCATTCCAAAGAGAAAATCATAGGAACTGAGTGGTAGAACATTCAGATCTACCCAAGTGTTCAGTCCATTTATCACCAATGGACATTTCTCTACCACTTCATCAACTTTTCTCTTAGTTCCAGTGGTTTGCTAAACTAACCATGAATTGCTATGCTTTGCTTTTCTAAGAGCACAAACCTCCACTACTCGAGGATAAATATAACTGTGAGTAGAACCAGGGTCAATCAAAATAGAAATAGATTGCTCAACAATCTTATCTGCAACTTCAACCATCGTTGACTAGTGATCTTCCTAGCAGTCTTCCAGTGCTGCATAAATTCTAGGTACGACCCTTGCTACTTGTCCCACTATTTCTGCCTCTTGAATATTGTATGATGGCCTTGTATTATCATTCTCTAGTGGACAGTTTCAGCGTATGTGGGGTCCTCCACATTTCCAGCATTGAATTGGTTCTCTGTTCTGCGGCGGTTCTCTTGGATTTTCTCTTGTTACTCTGGTTGGATGCTTCTCAGCTTGGAATGGTTGATTCTGCTGATTCCGGAAGTTAGGAGGTTTGAAAACTCTCTTCCTATGATCAGACTTCTCATTCACCTTATTCTTCCATGCCTTCTCATAGCTAGTTTTTCTCTTGCTTCGCTCGTAGCAATACTTAGCTTTTCTTATCACCTCTTCCAGAGTTTTGGCTTCATAAAACTCAATTCAGTCTTTGTAGGACTGATGTAGTCCACTCACAAAGCGCTGGATTTTTACCTTCTCATATTTACTATACCTAACATACCTCAGTAATTCCAAGATCTTTTTTGCATATTCCTCCATGGTATGATGTCCCAATCTCAGCTCATGGAATTATTTGATTTTATTGTCATAGTATCGGCCAGAGAGGTACTTCTGCTTGAACTATTTCTGGAACTGTTTCTAGACAATCTTCCTTCCATTTATCTTATTTTTTTTCCTAAAGTGTTCCCACCAAATAGACACTCTTCCCGTCAAATTTAAAATGGCTACTCGAGCTTTCATATTTCCAGAATAATCTTGGACTTGGAAATGTTTTCTTATTCCCAGAAGCCAAGCTTCGGCTTCTTAACCATTCTTTATCTCACCATTGAAGGTAGGCAACTTTTCCTTCCTAAATTCATCTCGTGAGATGTTCTGGTAATGCCTCTTCTTCCTACCCCTATCAGATGAAGATCCTAAATATTCAGTGGATCTTTTAGAGTCAAACAACCCACTAGGATATCTCTTTATTCTCATGAGAGAAAAAACTTGAACCATTAGTGGATTTTTCAGAGTCAGACGACCCACTAGGAGATCGTTTTCTTCCTCTAGCAGTGTTCTTACTTCCTTCTGTCTTTACTTTTCAGTCCCCATAGTTCATCTTTCTCTGAATGTCTGTCAAACTATGCAATATGGCTGCATTCAACTGATTCTGCTCCTCTTGAGCCTTAATCATTCTTTCATTGTCTGCTCTATAGCTCTGTATCTCCACCCCGAGGCTTCTCATGGTGCCTACAAAGTATGGGGGAGAATCTTGAAACCTCCTCCCATTAGACTCTGTCTCAGCATTTCCAATTCTAACATTCCCCCCCATAGCATCTTCCTCATGCACATTGGTGTCCTGTGCATAATCATTCATATCATATGTCCTCATGGCTGGACCAACTATTCAGAATCACACTACCCTTTTTGAAGGTGACTGTAATTCTACAAAAATGTGTTAGATAACAAAATTGTTAGATATAATCAAAACCAATATCACTTACCCACTTCCCATGGTAGTTTTTCTTTGTTATGCAGCCGACAATACGTTGGAACTATTAACCAACAGTTCTATAACTATCCATCTTTTCCCATTGAGTCCCAATACTGTAACCACTTTTCTTTCCATCTCATCCAAGCCCAATGCTGCAACTAGCGGCTTTGATACCACATTGTAGTGCACTACAGGGTTGGTATCAAAGGATGTTATTATTTCCTCTAGTTGTTCCTCCTTTTCCATCTAGGCCCAATGCTGCAACCAATAGCTCTGATACGACATTGTCATGTCCCCTCCCACCCTGAAGGAGAGAATGCGACCCAACTCTTACACCTAAGTTACCCATCTCTGATTTTGTATTTTTATGATGATTCCCGATTCTTTTTTTTATTCTGGTAAGATATACACAAGAAAGACTTTCTCCTACTAACATTTTGATCTAGACCATGTATAACTCTTTATTTTCCCCAAGGTAGAGAGATCAAACGGTGGAGAATCATCCTGCAGAAAATCAATGGTGTGAAGAGCTTCACTTACAGAATCAAAAACATATCAAAATTTCACTCTCACACCCTACATCCCGCGTGCCGCATTCTGCATCCTGTATCACACATCCTACATGCAGAATGGCCATTGTGGAGATCAAGGTTATGAAAAACAATACTTACCATAGTAATTTTTGCATCCTGCATCCCGCAAATTACGGAAGGGAAATGTGGAAAGAAGATTTATCCAAACGACATTTCCACATCTCACATATCGCAAGTTGTGGAAAGAGAATTGCGGAAGGGAAAATGCGGAGTCCAAACTTTTACAAGGCACACTTCTGCATCCCGCATCCCGCAAGTTGCGGAAAGGGAATTGTGGAAGGGAAAATCTACGGAAATTCGATATGTTCATAAAAATTTCTAAGTATAAAATTGATTTCCAACATCTAGGCCATTTGCGGAAAGGGATTTGTGGAAGGGAAAATCTATGGAAGTTCGATATGTTCATGAAAATTTCTAAGTATAAAATTGATTTCCAACATCTAGGCCATCACCAATCCAGTCGATCTAACTTCATAACAACTTAGAAAATTTATTGAAGTAGTTACACACATAAATGTATCATTCATGAAATATACAGCTGAAACACAACACATTTCATTCAAGCATTCATCATTTCATATTAATTTATAGACAAGTACAGTTACAGGGATTAAAACACAAGAAATAATTATCTTTATCAGAAGCTTGTCCCGCAACTAGCTATTTCACTTCAAATTTCCACCCAACCATAGGCTAGTGTGCTCATCAATATCTCAGCAACATTTCCACCCCCAAGATGGGTATGATTTCCCCAAGGAATAAGGAACACTAGCATATTTCCCCATAGCCAATGATACAACAAAACTCATCCAATCCAACGCGGTTGTGTTTATCAGTCTTACATAGGCAGTGATTTACACCTAACCAAAGTTTATACAAGTCACATCCAAGCCAACAGATAGGTTTATCAGGCTACCATCCAAGGCAATCCATCCTTCTATTTGGGTTTATTAGGCTTACACAAACAATGGTTTACACAACCAAAATTCACATGAGACACAACCAAGCCAACAAATGGGTTTATCAGGCTACCAGCCAAGCCATCCTTCCAGTTGGGTTTATCAAGCTGCTAAGGAGATGGAAAGATTGACTACTTTTCTAGTGAGCTCAATCCTAGAGCTATGGCAAGCTACACCCGATCTATCCTGAATTCTAAACATTTGCACGCCCAACATAAGGAAGCATCCCCTTCTCTACAACACTGTCCCTTAGGCCATGCCTTCCCTTCTAGTGCTATTCAAGGTATGCAAAGAAGAAAACTATCCCTTCATATCGGTCTATGAGGTTTCTTCACACACTAGGTTTATCAAGCAACTCCATACTCCATTTCCATTCCTCAAATCAGTTTATATTTCAAATGAGGATGTACACACATCGATCTTAGTTCTGGTATTAAAAAAATATAATAGAAGCTAAGGAATACACACACACAACAATGATGAAATTTTGAGCATTGCTTGAGCCAGACTGACTACTACAAATACCAAAAATGAAATCGCTTGCTGGTCCGTCAATTCAAAAACACAAATTAGATTATTGGCATTATCCTTCAGGAAAAAAATAATAGGTAGGAAAAATCATGAAGGAGAAAACAATTCCCCAAAATCCTTTTTCCAAAACATTCCACACAGTCCAAATCGTGAGGGGAGGGTGAAACACGACTGCATGAGGGAAAGGTAGACGTTTCTTTTTTGGGGGAGTATTTTCTTGCCCAAGAAAATTTAAAAATGTTTTTCCAAAAATGGTGCTCTGCCCATTTCAAATTTCTTCCCACTCTTCCAATCCCCCCCTTATCCTTAGGAAAAATCATGCCCCCATCTCCTTTTGTTGCATTAACATAGCTGGTTGTAGGATTTTAATTAAAAATCACAAATTTAACCTGATGTCCAAACTTATAATGTTCAGCTAGCATAAAAAAATACCATTAGCCTATATCTTAATCGCTGAAACAAAAACCCTAAATCGACGGTGGGAATTTTTCCTTGAGCTCCACACCATCATTATTTATATCATATTAATGAAATGAAAACGGGGTCAAA
The DNA here is from genome assembly GCA_001517045.1 of Pseudotsuga menziesii. NCBI lineage: Eukaryota > Viridiplantae > Streptophyta > Pinopsida > Pinales > Pinaceae > Pseudotsuga > Pseudotsuga menziesii. The sequence goes on along the minus strand of LPNX010493833.1, from coordinate 214,480 downwards.
ACCGGGATGTTACATCCTCTTTACTAGTTCTCTGAGGAGATGATCATGTGATAAAAGATAGAGAAGCCTTGGGACTATGGAGAGACAATTATTGAGCTCCATAATCTGATATGGATTTAGAAATAACTAATGAATCACAAAATACAATATCAAAAACCTCATAAGAGGAAGCTAACATCAAATCCTTGGCAACAAATTTGAAGAAGACTTGTAGTACTTGATTTGTCACACCAAAATTGATGAGACCAACTACAAGCATGACTGAAGGATCTTGGAACTTAAAATTCGAACCAAATAATATAAGATAAGATCCAAATAAGATCATATTATATCCAAATAGATTCATATCATATCCAAAAATGTGGTCCACCGAGATGGTAGATGCACAATTTTCTCCTTCTCCAAAATTTTGAATATTGATGCATGCAATCTTGTAGGAATTTGCTAGAAGATCTATATCAATGAAATAAAATGGATCACTCCTAAAATATGATATTATTTCCAAAATATACAAATTATTACTTATCATCACACTAGAAACAACATTAGAGGGAGAGAAATTGAATTCCTCTTCACTTTCAGAAACAATCACTGGCAAACTTTTCACATAATTTAAAGTAGAATCATAGGAGAATGTTTTCATAGAAGTGCAGCTGAATTTTTTTTCAATAGCAGAGATTCAAATTTCTTCTTCTGGATCATCCATATGAGAATATGAGATATTAGATATCTCATAAAATTTCAGAAGATTCTTCTTCTTCTTCATATTGAACAACTTCATCAAAGATAGTAGAGGCCGAGAATTTTCAATTAAGAGCTCTTGTGGTGATGGGTGTGCTCTCCAAGGTGCTATAATTATCCTTATTTTTATTTCCAAAGTTTCTATCGAAATTTGTCTAGAGATCCTTTGGGTATTCAGCAGATTTAACAAGGTAGCGCAATCATGGAGAAAGGGCTAGACAAATTGTTCCAAAATCTTTATCACCGTCATTTATCCAGCCACTCTCATCCTCATAAGACTCTTTACCAAGTCCAATAGACACCTCATAGAGATCTTGTCTCTTGAGAGATGAAATCATCTTCAACTTCCATTCTGAATATCTTGTGGATGGAGTAAGAAGAGGAACTGGTAATTTCGAACCCATATGAAGTTGTACCAGGAATTACACAAAAAACACAAACTAAGGTATAACAACCTACACTTTTGGAGTTTTCATCACACCCATATTAGCCAATCAGGAAAGCTTGATAAACAATTCCTTTTCCCAGGAATTATGTGGTAACTCTTTGCTTCTAGTGTAGAGTTGGAATTTTTTTGAGTTTTTTGCTCAAATTGCTTCATTGGTCCAACATGAAATCTATAGAAAAAGGATTTCCTTGTCCCGCCAAGGCTCTGATACCATATAAAAATTGAGCTCACAAGAATCTATGAACCAAAACAAAACTTAGAAATAGATCTCACCAACAATTTACTCGGAACTGAAATGAAACGGTGCAAGAAAATGGTTTGCAGTTGTATAATGCTTTAATTAATCAAGAAGTAATTGGATACAATCTCGATAATGTTTACAATGTAATACGTTGGTATTAATAACCAAAAAATTCACATGAGAGGAAATTCAAATTGATTGACTCAGACTAACTGTATGGATAAATGGACATGTCTAAATCATTATCAGAGCCTAACTAGTTAGCTCCAATTGTCTAAATCAGTGGCTCAATCAATTAGAATCAATTAAACTAGTCTAAATAAATGTAACTGGATGTAATTGAATGTAAGTGACTCATAACTAGGCTTGACTAGTCACCAAATGAACTCAACTAAAGGAGGTTGATGTCGGCACTCATAGTGGCTCCTAAATTGTAGGGATTGGTCTAGGAAGCACCTAAACTGATGCAAGTGCATTTAGTGGAAGTTAGCTTCAATTAGTGTTCCCCACACTCTAGTGATTGGTACAGGTGTCCCCATTAGGTCATGTGGACCCAATGGTACTAGTGACTAAATAAAGACTTAAAAGACTCCTAATTTAGGCATAATTGACCAACTTTGGACAAGTGAGGAGTATAATCCTAACATCTTCTTCGGGGGATATATTCGACCCTCTTAATATATGGACAAAGATAGTTCAACCATTGCAAGCTATAAAATTTTTCACAACGCTTGAGACCTTTAATAAATAAATATTATGCTCAATTGTGATTCCATATGTTAGTTTAGAAGCTTCTCATATTTTGGTGAAAAGATATGCTTCCCACATTTATGTATAATATTTCTAGTAATTTAGACCACATTGTAGAAATTAATGTATCAATATGAATTAGTCATAGTCATTCCAGTCTTGGAAAGAGGTAACATGGCTCACCTTCTTTTTTGGGAAGAGAACGTAGATTTTAATAATAGTTATGGTAGCATAAAATGATGTAATCCTATTAACCTTGTAAAAATTCCAACATCATTTCAATAGGATAGCTTAGGAAACAATCACTAAAATGTCTCCACCATAAGGCTTTGACAACATCACTGAGGTAGCCAAGAATGTTGACATCTCTTTGCCAGGAATTATCACACTCACTAGTTTTCCCTCCAATTTATCATCATCATAGGATGAAATACTCATCACATCGTTTCAATCGACTCGCCAAAGCTATTTTCATTTTCATTAATTGTTGCACGGACACCACCAGATTTCTTCGAGGAGAAGACCAAAATTATCATAGCAATCTCCACGATGGTAAAAACTCCCACCAACAAATATAGAGTTGGTGATTTCCAAATAGAACCTATGCCCTTATTTCCATTGTTGTTTCCCATTATTACATCTGAGCTATAATTCTCACACTAAATCCTTCCTCTTCCCTTTGGTCATTAATGGTAAGACAACGCTCTCTATATATAGACGTGCATACAGATAGAAAATCGGGACTGACATTTTTAATTCTCGACCGGAATAATTTACGAAAACCAGTAAAATCAAAAACTTATGTGAATTGTTGGGCATATTTTTGTAACTTTGTCTTCATTTTATAACTCAATTTAATCGAAGTAATCCAAAACAAAAAATTATTATACCTGCCTCAGCAGTAATCGATCGAAGTCAAACTCCTTTGACTTTGGGTATTAGTTGGTGTCTTTTGAGGCAGCTTTAAAGAATTAAAACCTGTTTTGCAAAGTATGACTTAAGGGTTTGTAAAATATTTTTTTAATTTTGTTAAAAAGCTATTTTTGTAAACCGCTAATTGGTGGATAGGAGATGATGTCAACATTGGAGTTTGGTATCTGGTTTTCACTTGACACATGGCTACTATGACATCAGCATTTATTATATTTTATTATTATGTTATTATTTGACTTTATTCCGGAACCAAAATTTGACTTCAATCAACGGATACCAAAACACACAAATTTCATTTTGTATCATGCCACAGCACTGGTCTTTATGCCTCAAGCAATAGATCGCACAACACAGTTCCTTCACACTATCTTCAATGCATCAATGCATCCTTCAACTTTGGACAACAGCGTCTCCACATAGGTCCCACAACTTTCACGACCAAGCAGTGATCACAGGCGGCAGATCTTTCAGAACTCATCTTCACACAGACCTCGCTAATCAACACAATCTCCAGCAAATAGCTATCACCAGCAAACAACAAGCTATTCTCAACAAATAGTTTAACAGCAATATGGTGATACCAACTTAGAAATCAAAGCATTTAGTCCTTGCGATGAGTCATACCCACTTCAGTCGAACCTGGTTTCAATTTTATCAATCAAACATCCACTGCCCAAGGTTTCACTGCTGAAAAAGATCACAAGCTGATGGATAATCCTGTCTTATGGGTATTGCAAGCTCCGAGTCGATCTGTAGGTTTCCCTACCGAAAACTTGATGCCATGGCCGGGCCAAGTATCTGACAAGTCCGTGTCAGATACATTCTCAGACTTTTCAAGCGATGTTTGTGATTATAATTCTATAATGGCGAATCCATCCATGTACAGACCGGGACCCTGCCTTTCTTCTCTGTTGTACTCCGAAAGATCTCTAGACCAGGATTTGCTGGACAACGCAGGCACTAATTGCATGAATGGAACTGCTCAATACTGGGATAATACTGAGAATAATAATAATAATATGAGGACAAGTAGCAGGATCAGCAGCTGCAATAGCAGCACCACCAATCTTGAGGTCAATAATGGCGCCGCCTTCGGCCATTTTTGGGGATTCGGTGAGCGATTAGATGCATCTGACATCACCTCCGAAAATGAGCGAAAGGCTCCGCTATTTTTGGAGAAAGCAGAGACTGAATACGCTGTTAAGTGGTCTGAAATGCTGCCTCTATTTTCAAGCCACACACAGGAGGAGACATTGCCAATGTATATTACAACAAACTCCAAGTCTCAAGATCTAGTCTCTACTAGTAACATAAATAACCATAACCAAGCTGCTCTCAATTCTGCCGTTTTCCCAATATCATGGCAACAACTTTAGAACACTGAGTATCCGATACTCGGTGACATGGCCACAATGCTCAGTACTCCGTTGTTTGATCCCGATTTCCACCGAATTGCTGCAGTTCTGGACCAAATTTAGCACAACTTTGAGTTCATCTTGAGAATGGAAGGTTTAGTTAGTCGTTACTAATTTGTCATGGGTTTACAATATATTCCACAGATTGATTTTGAAATTCACACAAACTCGCAGCCGTGGTGGACTCAGATGTAATAAAATTACAGTTGTGATCATGTCCAGTGTCCAGGTTAAAGCTGATTTAATTTTTAATCTGTTGATCTGTAAATAGGTGAGAGATACCAAAACGTAGACTGAAAAGAAAACCAACACGTATTATATATATATAATACTTGCGGTCATGAAGCTAGTCGGCAACCTAGATCAGTGAGAAAATAATATGCGTGCATGCATTGTTCATATTGGGCTCAAATATTGTTTCAGAGAGATCAATTCTTCTTCTTCTTGTTTATTTTAAAGTTGAAGGGATTTTTAATTTTTTTAAATTCAATGTTCAAAATTCTAATTTGATAAAAAAATTAGTATAAGATATGTTAAATATTTTTTTTTTAAATGTTATATGTTCATATCCAAAGGGAGTAATACAAACTAAGTAGTAAAATATTTTTACTACTAGTTTTTTAAAATTAATTATTTAATGTTTTATCTTATATATATATGTGATTAAATATCTAAATAAATATAAGATATTCAAGAATAAGATAGAAAATTTCTTTATTAATATGAAAACTCTTAGAGTAGGGAAACATTTTATATTTGACCATTTTATGAAAGGCATCTATCATATTCACCTCTAACTAAGTAAATATCCAATTATAATATGCTTCACAAGATATCTAGAGAAGAAACTTTCTTAAATAAACAAAACTTTCTAGTAAGCATTCTTACAATTATTGATTTCTACACTACATCTACTTCAGGGATTTCTTTAATAGATATGGCATCAATACATACCATCATATTTATT